>JANHGL010020501.1:74777-103659 GCA_024611195.1 Ceyx melanurus | reverse complement strand
TAAGTAATAATCTTTATCCAGAGTGAGGACTTTTCACAAACCATCCCTTTTTTCCCATTGCATGAATACAATTTCCTCTGACTCCTTTGCTGCTTCCCCCTGCAGTTCTCAGACCTGAACAGAAACACCGTGTCATTCCTGGGGTGCAAATCTACCTAAATAATCCTTCCCATAATAACCTCATCTCTGGCACGCAGCAGCAAAGGAGGAGGGAGAGGACCTGGGTCACTTAGGCAGCCCAAGATGCCTTTCCCTGGCTTCTCCTGCCAGGAGAGTTTGCAGCCCCAGCTGCCTCCCCACTGCTGTGCGGCTGCTGCTCCTGCTCTGTTCCCCAGGCCTCTGGGGAGCTCGCCCTGCGACTCAGGAAGGAGAGGCAGCCTTTAGAGTTTTCAATCTGTGGGGTTTTTCAAGATGAGTGCTTTGAAAAATGCACCTTTCTTGAACTCTGGATGTTGAATAGGTGGGATTAGAATCGGGGGAGGGAGCTGGTTGCTGCAGAGCCGTTTCAGAGTGTTTTGATGCTGAGCAGAGGACGGCGTTGCAGATGCTCAGGGCAGCCTGTGAGGTGTAGGAAGCAGACAGAATGAGCTCGGGGCACAGAGAGAGACTGAGAGAGAAGCTGCAATAGCCCAGGAATGAAAGCCAAAAAGCCTAGCTGAGAAACATGAAAGGGCCTATGTTCCTGAAGGAATTTCCAGTGCAGGTTTCCTCTTTTCAGTAACATTCACTGAAATAATTTACTGAAAGCTCTGAAGTGAAATTGTTTAGTGTCTGTTCCAAACTGGTGAAGTGTGCTTCACAAAGACCTTTTCTTCCTTTTTGCATGACTTGAGTAGAAAACACTTTTTTTTTCATAATACGCCCAAAGAAATTCTCTATATTCTTTTTTTTTTTTAAACCTCTTTTTTTTTTTTTTTTTTCCACCCCCTGGGTGTCTTTCTTAAATGTTACTCTAAGCAGTAAGGCAGTGACACACGAGTTCATCTTGAGGTAGCACTTTGTTGCTGGGTATTTCATTTCAAGGTTTTATAATCTATCTGCACTGAGTTATTTTGTGGCCTTATGTGTTAAAAACAGGGAGAACTTGGTCTCCGAAGAGCAAAGAAAGTACATTAAAGGAAAATCACATTATTTTGTACCTTCTTCCTTACATAGTGCTTCAGTTTGCTAGTGGGACTGATCCATTTTGGTGCTTTGTTGTAGAAATGAGAATATAGATTCTTAGCTCTCCCTTTTTCCTGTGCTCAGGAGCAGTAGAATAGTCCTTCAGGGTCTATAAAAGAAAGAAAATGACAATAAATGCTCCCAAATTTTAACTGTAGAACAAGGAAACGACAAAATGTTAATTTAAAAATGGGTGAAATTAGATGATGATGCCATTAATATTTTCAGCAGGTATGTATTTCAACAAGACAGGGAACTCTACCCATCTCTGGACAAGGGTGTCAGCAGTGCGCCCACAGCAACCAGCTCATGGAGGTGTCCCTGCCATGGCAGGGGGGTTGGAACTGGATGGGCTTTGAGGTCCCTTCCAACCCAAACCCTTCTGTGACTCTATGAACTGCAGCAGCACTGATCTCCTCACCTCCCTAGATCCTGTAGCACCACCCTGCCTTCCTACCTGACTGCCTCCTCACCCATGACTTCGTATTGAAGTGTTTTATATTCAGTCTTTTCCATGCTGATGTGGATCAGTCTGGTGTTTGGGTTTGGTTTTTGGGTTGGTTTTTTTTGTTTGTTTGTTTTTTTTAATGTTAGTGCTCAGGGGTCTAATTGTGCCTTTGTGTGATGGCTGCATTTATGAAAAAAGACTCATCAGGCTTTTGTAGATAATGTTGGTGAGCTGCAGTCCAGGGCGGGTCTGCATCAAGCTTTGAGCAGTATAGATATTAAAAGGCACCTTCCTTGCCTTCAGCAGCTCACTCTTTAATAGAGAAAAATGAATAAAAGGGAAAAATACCCCTATGGGACAAGTTGTAGGTATATTTGCTGAGCTGTAGCATTGTTTGGTTAGTGTTAGACAATTGACTTAAATCTTGGTTTTATAGCAGTTTCCTTTTTAAATAGTATTGAATTTTTTTTCATTTTTCCTGGATGTGGGTCACGTGGATTTTTTTTTGAACAACAACTTTAAAGTTCAGACTCTTTAATGAAATTAGTTATAAAGTGGTTTTGATTGTTCCAATCAGAAGAGTCTGAGTAATATTTTTCCTGCTAATATAATTTGTATTATGGGTTTTCACCCATCCTCAAATCATACAAACCTATTTTAATTTAAAACTCAGGAGTACTCTTATTAGTCTGTTGGCATCAGTTTGCTTTTAAGCAGCAGCCTGAACACTACTTTGGAGATTGGTGTACTCAGCAGCTTGCAAAATCAGACCATTAGCAAAAAATAGTTTTGAACTCCCTAAAGATTTTGTTATTGACTTCCATTAGCTTAAATTCTGTCCCGGAGTTGCAGATTGAGCATAAATATTGCAGGCATCAGTATGAAGTGGTGCCATTAATGCAGGTGTCCTTGAGTGGGTTTTTTCATACCATGGAACAAATCATGCATGTGAGAGACATCTTGAAATTCTCACAGATGTGCACCAGCCACCCCTCGTGTGAGAGTGCACAGCACTCAGTGGTGAGCACACACTTCACTTGTATGAAAGATATTTTTTTCTCAAGACCTAGGCTACTAATTGATAGTCATCTCTTTATGTGAATCAATGAATAGGCTGCATTTTCATTTCTGTAATTGTCCCCTCCCTCCTGCAGACCTGACCTGGGGATAAAAAGCAGGCAGGCATTGGTAGGTCTGCTGCTATTTGTGAACTTGTAGGTGTTCTGTCAATCATGGTTAATATCAAGAATCCTATTTCATAATATTCACTGAAGAAGTGCCATGTTCTCACATCCCCACTTCCCAACAGCCTTTTGATTGCTGTGTTTTGTCTTCGGTGAGCTTAATATTTTCCTTCAAATCATCTTCAGTATATGGGGGGAAAAGTAGCTGTTCTATAATAAATAAATAAATATTTGCTTCCTGAAGCATCTTGACTTTGATAAAACAACTTGATCCATGGTACATGTATTGCTGTGACATGGTCTCATTTCAGATACAATGAGAATTCACTGCAGATATTACAAAGTCTAGCCTTCTCACTTCCAATTTTTAATTCATAAAATAATATTTCCTTTTGTTTAAGTAATATTCCCCCACTCTGCTGTTGTACGAAATTGCTTTGCAAAGGACTGGAAAGTGACAGGTTCTGCAGAGCAAATAGTGAATCTGGATCTAAATAAACTGCTGTCAAATATCCAAGCAAATAATGGGTTGTTTTTGTTTGTTTGGTTTTTCCTTCCAATTACTGCTGGTTGTTATGGCAATATTAGGTGTGATTTGTATGGCATTTCCAGGGAAATGTGTTGACAAATCATAAGTCTTTAAAAGAAAATAGAGACTTTTAGAGAAAGATCCAAGGAGACAGTTGAGTTGCTATCTTGGTTCTTTGAACTTTGTGAGGAAAATGTGTTTTCCAAGATGTGAGTGGATTGGAGAGGCTGGATAGGGAAGAGCTGCTGGTTTTCCAAATGTCATACCAGGTGAGGGTTTTTTTATTGAGAGCAGCTTGAAATAGCTGGTGAATTGTCAGGAAGGCTGGGACTGTTACACATCCATCACATCAGACTGTGCCTTGGGCACCTCTGGAATGTTTGTTTTCTGTCAGATGGAAATGCTGTGATGGATCAATCCCCCAGTAAAGGTCGGACCTGGCAGCAGTGCTCGCTCAGCTGAGAAACTAAAAGGTCAGAATAGTCAGGATTCTGGCAAGCCTGGAAGCTGAGCATCTCAGTAACATGGGATTGTACTTGCACTCTTGGGGGAGCCTGCTGTGTCTGGTACTTCTGGAGGTTCCTTTCTGTAGGTGAGTGCAGCAGTGTTTTTCAGCTTTCACTAACTCCTCTAATTGAAACAAATCCATTGTGCAGTAAACCATCTCTTGCCTTAGGGGTGCTTTTAGTAAAGTATTCATCTTGGTGCTATGACAGCATCATTATCTTGACACTGCCACAGAATTAGGATGATAATCTGATGCTGAGATTTCCGTGCCATCAGATAAAATTGGTTTTAGAAGCAGTGATTGAATCATGATTGTTTTAACCATCTGAACAGACTCTAACACTACTGGACAGCTCTCCTGAATTAGCTGAGCAGCCTGTGTCTCTTCAAGAGTTTATTTGTAGATGATTATGATTATTAAGCCTAAGAACCACAGTGAAGTAGACTTTCCACTGTGCTAGCATGTGGACAGGCTGTTCAGGAGCTGAAATCTCACTGTGGATTTACAGCCTGGTCTGTGGAGCAGCTGGAAAATGTGCTGTCCAGAACAGAATTCAGGTTCCAGAATGTGACTCTCAGAATCTGGGGCTGGCTCCTGCTCTTCAGGCCCATGTTTTTTGTTGATCCAAATGATTTCCCCTTCACTAGCTCTGATGTATTATTCATGTTGTTTCAATGTGGGTCTACTTTAATAAAGAAATGGGATTTCCCCACTTTGCTGTAAACATTGTTGGAAAAAGCTTTTAGGACATCATGCTAGTCCTGGTTCAGCTGAAACCAGGTAAGAAGAAAAATACTAAAACCTCCTTGGCCTGCCATTAGAGATTAAAGAAAAGCTTTATGAAAAAAATAGAGCTGTACTTTGTTTGACTATTTGCTACATGTGAAACAGAAGCTTCATCCAATTGTTTGTGCCTTACTCCTACAAGAGTGTAAGAACACTGTTATTCATAGCAACAGTAAAAACCACACAGTATCTTGTAGTGGAAAAAAGGAATTTTAGTGGAAAAGAGTTCAGGTGGGAATTGGTGCTGGAACAGAAGTAAGTATCTACATTTACTAAGGGAATCTGTGACGTATAAAGCATAACACTATTTCCTGGTAGTTGTTGCCATTCAATGGTACTAATATCTCTATAATTAAGAGCAATGGAAGTATTTAGAGGAAAACTATATACAGTTATAAACCATTCTTTTTTTAATTGAACAGCTGTAATTTCTACCAATGGAACAAACTATATTATAAGAAAATGATTATTAGTTTAAAATGCAAAGTTAAATGAATGCAAAATTAACAAACAGATGGTGAAGAATTATTGTGGTTTATTTTACTCCTGGGTAAAAGGGCTCATACATGATTGTAAAAATGTCATCACACTTCGTAAACCTGAAAGCAAACAGAATTTGCAGTTGTGCACATCTGTTTTGGGACACTGCTAAAGGGTTAGAAGAATCAATGTTGTTTTCAAATAAGGGTATTCATCAAAAGGATATCATTTACTTAACAGTTATGGCTTCTGCTAAGCATCAGACTTAATGTTCTGTGGAATTCATTACAAAATTTGGCAGCTTTTTTCTTCATAAGCTACTGAGGCAACGTGCTGCAGAACAGAACCAACAGCCCCTTCCTCTCCCCTCCCCCAGCCCAGAACAGCAGTTGAATTACCTGCTAAACGTTTGACCAGTAATTTCAGGATTCTAAATTCCAGGTCAAGATGTTGCACTTCATGTTACTTGCCCAAGGAATGTCAGTGGTGGAATAGAATGGAAACACAAGGGTCTTATTTATTTATTTCAGTAGCCAGTGATTTCAAAAAGGATTATGTAATGTTTGGGAATGCCATGTTTTGGGAGGAGGGATGGGAGAAATATGTCTAAGTGACTAATTCAGTCAAATTGAAAAAAACCTAAAAGCCCCAGCCAGATAAAACATGTGAAGTTTTTATTAGGAAAGAAATTATATTAATGTTTCAAGCTGGTAGTTTCAAAGTATGCCATCTAATTGCTTTATTTGAGCTCAATTTACAAAAATTAGTGAACTGAAGATGTAGGATTTTGTTTACGATGACTCTGTGCCATTTGGAGAGAGCAATTTAGGAACAGCCAAGGAACTAGGAATTATGAACAATAAGGTACTGATTGCAGTCAGTGGGGAAGGAATACTAAGGAGGTGCTCACTAATGAGGTAGGTATTAAAGGCAGGAAATTCTTGTATTTTTTATGTCTGTACATAGTCCAGAGTTCCTTGTCACCCCATCCCTACTATTAGCTTGTAAATGAGGTGTATCACTGAGTAGGTAGAGTGACTTTTGCTGACATGAACTTTCTGTTAAGCCAGGTTAGCATATGTACAAAGTCTTTGTTAAAAGAATGCATTAAATCAAGCACAGCCAGGACAGGCCAGCAGACAGGTTGATCTGCACACAATTTATGTCCTTTGTGTGTGTCTGACTGTGGAGTCTGGTGTGAGCACATGTAGGGCAGCTAGTGCCTGGTGCTGCCCACAGGATGGGCATCTCTGTACAAACCTCTTCAATATGACATTTTTTCATTGTTGTGTAGTGTGCAAGTAGGTAGATTATTCTGAAAGGAAAAAAATACTCTTTTCTGAGTGAGTTTTTTATTATGTTGCTGCTATAAGAAATATTAATAACTTCTCAATAATTTTTTTCAAAACAGCAGATTTAAGTGGCCTTTTTTATGCATCTTCGGCTCCATTTCCCCCCAGAGAATATGTAGAGTTTTGCCTCTTTTTTAAAAAAAAAAATTTTTTTTTTATTTTTAACTTAAAAATATCTGTTAATTTGGTTGGCAAATTAAGTGCTTCAAAAATAGAGTAATTAAAAAGCTGCACTGATACTGTATTTCTTTCTTCACTGGAGTTGTGAGTGCACAATCTATGTAGAAATCAAGACTGTATTTTAGAGGGAAAAAAAAATCTCTAAGTTTTTAAACAGTAAGGTTAAGGTCTAAAGAAAGAAAAAATATAATTAGTGCCGAGTCCAGTACCACAGAGGAGCTGTATGAAAGAAGGGAAACCAGAACAGTTGTGCAGGTCCTGGCTGAGTGGTGCAGCCCTGGGAGTCTGAGGCCAGTGGACTTTTCCTTCTTGTAGACCTCATCCAATTTCCATTGCCTCAGCTTTCTGACTTTCTGTTCCAGTTGATTTTTTAGCCACTTCCATTCTTCCTCCTTCTCCCTGGATCCCTTCTCCTTAACCTTTCTGTTACCCTTCCCTAGGTTCCTTTTGAGACCTGTCCCTTCACCATCTCCTACCCCACCGCCCATCAGTTCCTTCTGCTCTTTAGCCAGTTTTAGTGCCTGTTCTAGTTCTTTGGACCCTGAAGCATCATCCCTGCCCCTCCTCAGCTTCCATCTTCATCCGTGGTTTCTTCTGCTGCTGTGGTCCATACAGTGTGGTTAGTCCCTTTGTCTCTTTGACCCATATTTGTCCATCTGCCTGTGGAGTGGATAAAACTCATTCCCCAGGCGATTTAAATGACAGTAGTATCAAGAGCCTTAGGGATGTCTGCTTTCCATTCCACTGGCTTATTGTGCTTAGGCTTAGGGTATTTATTGCAGACTTCCTCTCTCTAATCCTGGTCAGACTGAAACAATCTTTGCAGAAGGTCCATGTAGTCTGATCAGTGCTAGAGATTGGAGAGGATCACTCATGATCAATGAGAATGGGTTTTACTGTGGTTTCTCACTGACAAACCTTTGGAAGTGTTTTATGTTAAAAAAAAAAAAAAAGTTTCTCTCAACTTTGATCACATCTGGATGTGAGGTCTGCAGGGTAAGGGGCAAAAGTTGCATCCCCCACACTAAAACTACTGCTAAATTACAAGTCCTGTGAGCAAGGTTGTTTTAAAGATGAGCAAATGTTTTTCCTCATGACATTTCTATTCTCAGAAATGGCTGGAAAGTTTTGATTAAGTGTTCCAAAAGTAATAAAGATAATTTAGGCATGTATTATGTGAAACTTCAGCCCAACATTTTATTCAGAAAACTTAGAGGGATAAACCAGAATTTACATGGGAGCCTTTGCAAGCAGAACCCATTCCCATCCCTGCACAGACAGTTCCATGCTGACAAAGTCTTTGGTGCAGACTTGGCTGTGTTACCAAAAGAGAACTTCTGTCAAAATATTTTAGGTGGGCTTCAGCTGAAGCATCTCATCTAAATTTAGACCTCCCTGTGGACGTGTCTACCTGTGAGCTCTGTCTAAATTCCAATTACAGGCAGTGGAAATCTGGCTGGTATTGTCAATGGAGCCTGAAAATAGATCCCCACTGTTTGGTCAACTGAATTGTGATGAAGTAAATTCCACAGAATGAATGGAGTGTAATGGGAGCTTAAAAACTTGACTTAGATACACAAAATTGAGAGCCTGAAGTGGAGATGTTCTTGTATCAAGCCTTGTGTCATTTGGAAACACAGTGTGACTATCAGCAGTAAATTCTCCTTTCACTGAGTCCTATGAAATGGCTTTTCAAATGTAATTATGCCAGCCTAGCTGTAGCTGGAGAGGGTCTGTACCATAGTCACAGCCTGGAGGATGCTTCAGCCACTTCAGAAGCCTTGGGTGTGATTGAGGGATGCTGGAGCTGTGCTGGATCAGACAGCAGGTTGACTACAGCCCAGTATCTTCTGCAGTGACCAGTAAGAGATGCCTAGAGAAGATCACTTAACAAGCAGTATGTAGCAGTATTTCCCCCAATTATTATCTCTTTCAAACCTTCAACAATTTGTGGCTCAGCCTGTGCTCTGCCAACAAGAAGAAATGTCTACACATACTTCTTAAGACCTCCTGAGCATGAATCAAATGGATCTGGCACAATAGTCTGTTTTCTGAGCCTGCCAAAAAGCAGCCTTAAACCACAGCTGATGATTTCTGTTCTTGCCTTGTTTGTCCTGAAGTTGCTGATGCTGAAGCTTAATCACAATTTAAATTACATTAAACATTACTGACCTTCTCATTGTTGACATGCTAGCTGAACAACGGGCTCGTGTGTGCCCTTCTGTCATGGTGGGTATGGATGGGAATGAGGGGAATGGTTGCTTGGTATATGTGGGAAATCTTAGACTCCCTCAAAACATTTACATTATCCTAAATCTTCTAGAAAGCGAGGAGGTGAATATAGAAAAAAAAGCTTTTCCTCATGAAAGTGTGAAAAAAGCAGCAAAGGCAGAGCCTGTGGAGGAAATCATATGCATGCTGTTACTGCACTAGGTTATGTAACTGTAAGGAGAATATAACTTCAAGGCACCCAAACCTCTGGGTGGAGCTTCTGAATAGAGTTTGAGACCATGTTTTCCTTCCTCTGCCTGTTTCAGGTTTCAATTAAAAATTGCCTCACTTTTCAAACTCACTTCTTACAGGTTATTAACCTGTCACAACCCTCCTGAAAAGCCCCCCTGCACACAGGAATGCCAGCCCTCCTGATTCTTTGGATGCTTGCTCATCTCCCTTCTTACGTGCTTTGATACCAACACTACTTATTGAATTTGATTTTTTACAAACGTGAAAAAATGAGGCAACTGGTGAGAAGGAGAAACAAATTTTCAGGCTTTTATGGAGCCTGAATTCTCCCCACTTAAAGGGACATGTGGTTTCTCCCTGCATTGCATTGAGCTGAGTCACTGATAGTGGTGTTAGCCACCATCACCTCTGTCTTCTTCCCTTTGTCCTTACTCCTGTGCAGATAGCTGCTCAGATTTTGGACAGATGGAGTATGAGTGAAGAATTCTGCAGTCAGGAGACAGTCCCTCTCAGTCATGTGTTGAGCTTGTCCAAACTGCATCTCACCTGGTTGTCCCATGCTTTTTTTTTCATAGTTTTTAGGAGCAAAGCTTGGTAGTTTGTTTCTACAATTGGATTTAAAAAAATTTTTTTTTAAGCTTACTTCAGAGTACTCAGAGCATGAAGGGGACACTCTAGTAAAGTTTTAATACATGCTGTTTCCATTAAGATCATTATAGTTTTAAATTACTGTAATAAGAGAAATCTGAATGTTATTTTCCTCAATTCTGGTATGTATTAAGGATGGAGGAACAAGAATAACTAATCTCTGACTGACTTGCTTGTTATAAATTTAAGTAATTTCCAGATTTTTGACATGATTAATACAGAATTTAAAAATTAGACCTTAATTTCCAGTACTATTGGAAATTCGTGTTATTTATTCCCTTTTCTAATCAATAATTCAGTCAAAAGCCATTAATTTTTGTGTTGCCATCTTACTGCATTGTGCTCTTAAATGCTTTATGTTCCTTAAAAGAGCATGTCGGACATTAGGGGTGCTAATGGTGATTAGTGGCTATAAGCAACATAAAGCTTTTTCTAGTTGATGGAATAATCAATGAAGATTAGCAGAACTACCAGAGAACACATTTCATTAATCAGTGTTTATACTGATATTTCTCTGCAGTCTCATTAAGGGCAGGATGTTAAAGCCCAGTTCTCCTTAGTTACAGGTTTGCACCATAGCAGTTTTCAGTAACAGTCTGAAATTTGTTCTTACAGCTGATACATTAAATTGTTTAACTAAGGACAGATGGCTTGTGTGCATTTTTGGGTACACTGTCATAAAATTAAAATAGCTTATTGTTATCATAGGTTTGGTCAGCTGACATTTTGAAAGCCAGTTAAGTTCATAAACAGTGAAAACCTTTTGTTGCTTTGCTTAAAAAAACCACATCTTGCAGTACCTAACATTTAACTCTAGTGAAAATCAAAGGCCTTTCTTTAATATCTACCTCTTAAGGGTTGTTCCTTATTCAGCTGCTGAGACAGTAACACTACAAAGTAATTCTGAGGGCAGCAAAATAATGGTAAAATCTCATTTGGTCTTGGTATTATTTGGATAAATTCTATGTTATAAACACAGACATCTTTTCTGCACTTGATCTTGCACTGAGCTTTGGAGTTCTCCAAAGGATGGAGCAGCAGGAAGGTTTGTGATGCAGCTTTTGTCTTTTATTTTTGAACGATGCAGGAAGGTTGGAGGATGTCAACAGGAAGGTGCTTCTCTTGTCACTGTTCTACACCTTGGCCCTCTGTTGCCATTGAAGCCAGTAGCACTTGTGATGTTCAGTTGAGCTGCCAAGCTACAGGCACAACTAACTTTTTTGTACAGTTAATTTTGGTCCAGTTGTGATCCTAGTGTGGGCTTATGAGTTTTTGTCTTCCCAGACATTTTCTGTGTGGTTTCTGCTACTTTATTTCACTATTTCTTTTTTTCTTTCACTATTATACTTTATTTCACAGAGGATGCACTTCATACAACTATAAAAGAGAGGTACTTAATCAAGTTTTCATGTTTTCTATTAATTATCTTAATAGAGAGGTAGCAGAATATGAATGGGATTGGAGTTTTCTTGCTATGGATGAGTGACTGGGAGCTTGCTGAGGAAAACAGCTGATAACCAGGGAAGGATTTTTTGAGTAGGAACACAGACTGCTCAGTGATGTTTATTTTATTGAATGGTCTATGAATAAGTAATGGGCTCTCTCTTTAGCTTTCTGACATCTTGTAAACTTCTTTCTGTAGCACAGGACTGTAAAATTACTTGATCCATGACCAGAACAGTGTTTGGTTTGCTTGGATACAGTTTTCCTACACCTACCCTTTGAATACTCAGGTTCAACTTCCACCCCTTATTTGGTGCTCAGGATAATGAAGTTGAAGACTCCAAATGATTTCTCTGTTACTGTCCTCATGGTGTAACAGTAAAAACACTTGCATTTCATGGTCAGTGTGATTTATTCCCTCCTTCCACTACTGTCCTCATGCTGTATCTTAGCTACAGAGGAGTAAATTAGTATTTATTATGGAGTTAATTTAGCACAGCTTTTAATTTAAATTAATTAATATGCTTCCCTATTCCCATCCTTACTTTGTGAAGGTCAGTTACTTGCAATAGCTGGATGCTTGTTCTGCTGGGGTCATAGCATGTGGCCTGGCTTAGAGAAGTATTGGGTTCTGCTGCTGGAAGACTAACTCTTCTCATCAACAGCTGCTGCCAAAAAAATCCCTTTGGGCATTTGTTACTTCAGATTGCTTTATCTCTCTTATAAATTCACCGAATGTTGATATTCCAGTGCTTTTTATTTGCTTCAGATGATATATACCACATTGCTTTTAAAGTGTGTGTTTTACTTAGCTGCCAAATGCTTTTCATTGCCAGTGCAGTTTAGCAGATGGGTTTGAAGGGTTCAATTAAATGTAATTTGGGCTTCCATTTTTCTTCCAGCATTTTTTACGTGGTTCTTTAAATCAACATTTTTCAAGGCTTTGCAGTAATCTCGTAATTTGCTCATTTCTAATAATTTAATCATGTAGTCATATAGCATTTGGGAAAAGGTATAGATCTGATTTTACATTTGTTACGTACCATTGTCGATTGTGGTTTGGAAAAACAGTTGTGATGTTTTAAAATGACATTTTTATTGCTATTTAATCCATTATTACCAGCTTTTAGTGAATGTTGCATTCCTTGAGTACTTGCAGATCTTTCATAATTTTCTTTTCCCAGTTAGATAATTCTGAAGGGTTAATTATGGAATCCAACAGAATCTCTGTTGAATACTTTCTTGAGGGACTTTCTTTTGTTTTGGACTTTATCTTCTCCCAGGTTCCCATTCCTACTGTGTGTGAGTGAGCAATACCTTTGAGGAATGTCTGGCTGGAAGAACTGGGGCTGTAGCTCTAGCTGGGGCCATCTCACCAGGCTGTAGGGTGCCCAGTACCAGGTGGTGCAGTGGGTTGGATGCTGTTTGCTGTGCTGCTGGCATGAATTTGGAGGCTTTGGGCTAGATTTTCATGATTCCACATCTAAGTTGAGGATTTACCTTTTACAGCAGCCTCAGGGAGTGTTTCATTTCTGAAAACGTATTTCTTAACATTACATTGGTTTTGTTGGCAGTCCTTAGATGTAATTACTATTGCTGCCTTCTTAGCTGCTTCAGGACTCTGTCACTGTTTTCTTCTCTTGTCCCCCCTCCCCTCCTGCATTTTGGCCAGTAAAGTAACAGAATCCATCTTTTCCATCCCGGGGTAGAGATGTTTTGCAGATCTGAGGACCAGACTAAGTGTTGCAGCACAGAAATGTGGCTGTAGCTGTCCTTGGTGACCTGCTCTAATTCCTCTGCTGAGGTGGTTTATCTGTTTACACTGCAGTTGTGTTCGCAATAAAGTAATATTTTTCTTCCTCTTGTCGATGAGTTGTGGTTCAGGCAGATCTTTTGCTGAAGCTGTTAATTTGATCTGGTTTAAAAAATATCAGTATAGCTATTACCATAGACAGCTTTGTGATTTGTGTTTTCATATGGGCTGCTTTTGTTATCTGTGGACTTGTAGTAGCACTATTTCATGTCTAATTTGATGCCAGGCTTTGAAACAGAGAAGAATTATGGTAATAAATATTGTCTATATTCTAAGAATTAAGCAGATGCAATGTGTAACTTTGATTTGGTTTTATGTTCATATTTGGATGTTACTTGACACTTGAGTGAGTAATCAAACATGCCAGTGTTAATATTATATTTGCTTTATGAAAAATGAGAGCCCCCAAGCTCAGTTGTTGATAAATGGTTTGTATTCCTTCCCGTGAGCCACTGACCTGTTTTTACTTTTACTCCAAATCCTATGGTGCTGTGCTCCAGCCTTAAAAAGTGTTGTTGCCTTGGTGAAAAAGTGCAAAAGCATGTTGAAGTGCTTCAGGGACTGTAATGAATCCAAGGAGGAAAAAGACTGATTAACTGAATCAGAAAGGTGTGGGTGGTGTTTCACAAGGAGGCTGATGGAATCTGTTCCCTCAGGACTGGAGAGCTGGAGGGTCATTGGGAAGCTCTTGTATAAGAAATTATTTCTTTACAAATGTGGCTGTGGTCTCGAATAATAATCACACTTAGTTATGACTTCTCAAAGTGTGGTGGTGATACTTGTGCAGCCTTGAAAAGAGAGAAGTGCCAGGTTATGTAATGCATCATCATCCCAGAGAGAACTGGATAATGTCAGTGAGATTTTCAGTAGAACATGTTTCATTGCCATTTGCATTTCTGATGACAGTGTCTGCAGTTGTACATTACAACTTACAGAGCTGTGTGGTTTTTTGTTATAGTCTACTGACAGCACAGTGTGGTTTGCCTTCATTACTCAGTAAGTTCCCAAGCCCCTTTACTGAAGGCACAGCATGTTTGATAACATAGTGAAGAAAAATGCTTTTCTCTGATAAGAAGGATCTCAGTTATCAGAGTGCATTTAAAGTAGGATTTGTTAAACATGTAAAATTGGAAATATTTGGAATTGCCACTGAAGGACACAGTCCACTAGTTCCTTTCTCCTCAGTATTTACTCCCTTCTAGTGGCTAAGGTATTTGTCTGTTAAATGAGGCTGGGGAACAGATCTTGCCGAAAAAACACAAGAAAAAAAGTGTTGAAATGGTTTTTTATGTCTGTTTTCCAGAGATGTGCATATTGCAAGCACCTTGGAGCCACTATCAAATGCTGTGAAGAGAAATGTACCCAGATGTACCATTACCCCTGTGCTGCTGGAGCAGGCACATTTCAGGATTTCAGTAACTTGTCCCTCCTTTGTCCAGACCATATTGATCAGGCTCCTGAAAGATGTAAGTACAGAGCATTCAGAGTACAACACCCTTAGTGCCAGGTTTCATAGGAACTGCTCAGTGGTATGATTACCTTAAGAGTGTGTTTGTTCAGACATGTATTCCCAGTTAACATACCTGAACATACATGAATATTGGGGTATGAGAAAGGTGCAAGGTCATGCTCTTCTGTTTTTAAGGACTGAGAGTGTTGCACAGCAGAGTTAGTATTTCATTTTTTTAATGGCAGAGTGTGGGAAGAGTTTAAGGTTTGTCTACTGGCTGTTTAGTTCAAATTGATAGACTGACTTGCTTGCCCTAACTCGAGTTAGAGCAACCATATTGCAAACACTGCAGCTAAATGATAGATTTAGATCTGCCAGCTTTATTTTTGTACTTGTTCCAAAGAAGAGTTGGTCCTAAAGCTCTCAGTTTTATCTTGAGAGGAATAAAACCATTTCTTCTGGTAAAGCTTTAGTAAGGTGTAAAATGAATGTGCATTTGTTACAAGAAGATTAGTTGAGTATATGTAAGAAAATCAAATGAAAGGATTAGTTATTAAATATATTTCATAAGAATGATCAAGTTTTCTATGCATCAGAACTGCTAAAGAATTTCTTGACTTTGTTGGGTTCATTGAGTTGTTCATAATTGTGAATGAAATAATAATTGAAAAAAAATTTTCTTTGTAGCAAAGGAAGAAGCAAATTGTGCAGTGTGCGACAGCCCTGGAGACCTCTTAGATCAACTTTTTTGTACTACCTGTGGCCAGCACTACCATGGGATGTGCCTGGACATACAAGTTACACCTTTAAAAAGAGCAGGCTGGCAGTGTCCTGATTGCAAAGTGTGCCAGAACTGCAAGTAAGTGAGACTTAAAGGACAGGGAGGAGGGCAGTGTGACATTTATGTGCTGTGATTTTAAAACATCTATTCTATTAGCTGTTCTTTTTTTCCCAACAAGTGTAGATATTTACCCAGATATACCTGTTGTAGTATTACATTAAATACCTGATCAAACTTGTGTTGGGAGCTTTCTTCTAAAAGAGCTGAGCTGGAATTCCTGCACATTATACCCTCAGAGCTCCCATGATCTTGGCAGGTTCTGGAGAGCAGCAATACCTTCTGATTTGAATTGTTAGTTTAATGTAGTGTCTTCACGGCCTGGGAACCTGCTCTTACTCAGCTGACATGTCAGCTCTTCATGTTCATGTACTGGATCAGTCCCCTGCATTAGCTCCTCTTGTAGTATCCTTCAGAGGCAATCAGTGAGTCATTATGGAAAACAAAAACATGGCTTAGTTGAGCAGAGAAAAAAAAGATTTGAGCAACCATGATTGAATTGTTACACCAGGCAAACACTGAGACAAGGAAACACAATGATGGCAACACTGTGAAGGTTCACTCAAAAAGCTCTGACCACTTGTACACGTGTTCTCATATGACTTCATCTGATGGGCACTGCAGGGTTCTTTTGCTTGCTTGGGGTTTTTTTAAAGGGCTTACTAGAAAAGAAATAGTTTTGTTCAGCTTTAGTCAAACCATCTGGGGCTCTGTGGAGGAAGAAAGCCAGTTCACCACTGCCTCAGGTACTTGAGAAGTCAGAGCTTTGCTGCTCTCCAAGCAGAGCACTTGGTATTCCTAGCATTCAAATGCAGTGACTTTAAAGAACATTATTCCCCCATTGCACACCACGGGTAGCAAATGCCAGCAATGAAGTCATCCTAGTGAAGCACGTTCTAAAAGTACCTCCTAAAAATGTGGTACTGGGTCATGACAGTATTTGCTAATAAACCTTCTCTCTAGTGAAAAGTAGAAAGAGATGTGATGTTTGCACACCTAGTACTTTGTGCAGTGTGGTGGTTTTATTCCATTGTTGAAGAGCAGCATTTAAAGCATATCTCCACACACAGAGAGCATTTATTGTTCTTTAAAATATCAGGTCTCCCAGGTAATGAAGTAGTACTTACTAATTTACTTAAGCTAATGCAGAATGCAATGCCCTTAGATATTATTAATCTATTTTTCTTATTCTCTGCAAATTTATTTTATCACTGAAATTCATGGTGGAGCTCTGTCATACATGACTATAGAAAAATTGAAATACCTTCCTTGAACATTTGTTTTGCTCTTGCAATGTTATTGGTTGACATTAGGAGTTCTGGTTGTCAGAGGTGAGGGCTTGTTTTTTGCTCTGGAAAAAATAGCATAGCAACAAGTATAATTGCACATTCTTCTCAGAAAGAAACAAAGTACATATTTCAGATTTTAACTGGCTTTGGTGCAGAAAAGCCAGTAAATCTGCCTACATGTGTGTCAATGAAAGTGAGCCAGTTTCCAGAATTGGAAATGGTTACACAGGCTCAGCATTTCTTAACAGAGGCACAGTGCTCTTCATTCATAAATATGAATTTCAGGGTATTCTCTTAGGAGCTATTTGTAAGTGGTATCCATATATTTTCATGTGCTCAGCTACACATCTTCCTGTTTGGACTTTTCATTCAATAGATTTTGTTGTTGTTATGTCTTGTTAAAATAATTTTTTTAACCACTTGTTACTTTTCTTAGACATTCTGGGGAAGACAACAAGATGCTGGTGTGTGATACGTGTGACAAAGGCTACCATACTTTCTGTCTACAGCCAGTTATGGATGCTGTACCAACAAATGGTTGGAAATGTAAAGTAAGTTGAGAGGTTTCACAGCAGTTCCTTGTCATTATAGGCACCCACATTTTGTTATCCACATGATGCAGTTCCAGGTGTATTGCAGACTGCTGTTGCAATGTAACATAATCTCTACTTTCTGAAGGAATCCTACTGGTCTCTCAGCTGCCCTGTGAGAGTAGCTGTCAGTGCAGTGGTTGCAGCAGCCCATGTCAGACAGTAAATCAGCTCCAGTAGGGAAAAGAGAGGCATAGGATCCACGTGGAGGGGATAACCTTCACTTAATGACAGCTGCTCTCATGAGCTAATGTCAACTAAAGTGTAATCTAAAACCTATGAAGTAGTATATGTAATCTATATTTGAAGGCTCTTTATATTAACTACTTCTTGCTGACTGGAACAGCAGTTCTGCAGCTCATGGGTTCCTTTAGTTTTGAGGATGGCAGGATGAATTTGTTGTTTTATCAGTAACTTCATGAGTAGGTGTTAAGTAATAATAAAAATTCAATTTCAGCATAACAGTGGAAGTCCCTGTTTGTGAGATGTATGTAATTTCATAATCAACTGTGGCAGTTATAAAATGATTGAGATTAGGAATAAAAAAACTTTTGGTCTCAACAGAAGTACTCCTTTCAAGGCAGGGAGTAGTGCAAAGAAACCCTTCCTGCTGTTGCACTGGCTCTTCATGATCTGTTATCAGATCCTGGGTCAATTTATTAGTGTTATCAAGGACAGGAAAATGTCAGTTAATGGCAGTTCTGTCACACTGTGGAATATCATAATTAACAACTAAATTCTTGTGATCTCTAGAACTGTAGAGTATGTGCTGAGTGTGGCACACGAACAAGTTGTCAGTGGCACCATAATTGTTTGGTATGTGACAGTTGTTACCAACAGCAAGACAACTTATCTTGTCCATTCTGTGAAAAACTGTGCCTCCAAGACTTCCAGAAAGATATGTTGCATTGTCACATGTGCAAAAGGTAAGAATCCTGTTTTTCATTACATTTCACTAAAATACTTAAAGTGTATGGTGAGCTGTATGGCATTGATACACCTCTGTGAAGGGTGTAGCTTAAGTTTGATGTACAGTGTTATAATATCTTGTGCAGCATCTTGATCCTTCATCCCTAAATACAGTGAACAGCAGTAGGTACTCTTATTTTAATAAGTAAATATTAATTGCCAGATACCTCAGGTGAAATTGCTGCTGCTGCTTCTTCCATTGCATCTGTTTGGTGAATAAGAAGACTTGAAAAGGGCATCTCAGCTTTTCAAGACTATTGTTTGTAATGGTCTGGGGTTTTCTAACTTTTCAAGTACTTGTTCTCCATTTCATTTTATGTGTTTGGCTATGCCAGTAATTATAAAACACCAAACCAAATGCTATTGGGATGCTTGTAAGCATGTAGACTGTGCTTCATATTCAGTGCTATTGTATTGTGCCTTGCAACATCTCTTCATGTTGCAGTGTCCAGTTGGCTCTAGTGACAGCTTAGATCTCCCTGTTTAAATATGTTCACTGCTTGACATATGATGTATCATGCTTATTTCTCTAAAATTCTCCATAATAGAGCATTGGTTGAGATGTTTTATTTCCCCAAAGGAATGGAAAACAGTGCTACTTTAAAATCTATTTTTTTCTAGGAAACTTTTTATTTTCTTGAGCAAAATCATAGTCACTTTAAATTAATCTTGGCAGGTGGATTCACATAGAATGTGACAGATCTCCAGGTAGTGAATTGGAGTCTCATTTGAAAGACTACATCTGCACTCTTTGTAAACAAGGAGAAGGGGATCAGACACAGTCATGTGATGTAATGGACACCTCTGAACTCATTCCTGAACCTGACAGTATAACAGGTAATCAAAATTCATATTTCCAAAATACTAACATCAAATACAAGTATCTGGGGAAGCACAGAGAGAACTTGGGTCTATTGAGTGATCCACAAGACCTGTGTAATGAACTCCTGGCTGGAAGCCTTTGTGTATTTCACACCATGTGCTCTGTTGGAGGAACTTCCCAAGGGAAGCACAGTTGTGGTTAGATTTGGAAGCAAGATAAAATCTAACAGGTTAACTTCACTACCACTGCCATGTGTGTTTTAACAGCACCCATTGTCCATTGAGCATTTGTTAAAAGAAATCAATAGCTCAGTTCTATAAGTATCTGTGTTTACAAAAGCCCAATAATTTTTGTCTGGAAAGGGGAGGTGTTGGACAGCAACAAAACACTTGTTTTTTGTGTGTGTTCAAACTGCTGTTTTGTGTAAACAAATAATTCCCTTTGTTAGCCTGCATAGTGCATTTTGTAAGCAGTAAAGAAATGATGAAAAAGATGATCCTGGAGGAGGGGCAGTGACAGTAGGCAAATATATGTAAATGAGAAGAGCTCATGTCAGTGAACACATTCACCAGGTTACAACAAGTGGTAACCTTTGGAGATCACTTCCATTCTGAAGGCTTAGTGGAGGCTGTTGGACTCCCAGACAGTGTATTTAGAACATATAGGAAGATGTCCAAGTAATATCCAAAATTTACACTGGCAAAACTCTCAGTCTACTGAAAACCATTTTAAATAAATAACAGGTTTATTTTAAAGGGTAAAGTTTTAAGTCATACTTTTGTTAGGGTTTCTAGCTAGTAGAAGCATTGACAAGCACACTCTGCCCCCCAAGGAAGAGCTGAACTGTCATCTCACCTACCAGGAGCAATCTGGAGCTATTACATCAGAACAGTTGTGCAGTGTTTTATACCCATGAGAGCACTCCTGTACTTTAAAATCAGATTTGGAGCCAATCTAAGTGATCATTTCCTCAAAGTTAAAATATCACTTTGAAGTTGGCAGAGTCTGAGAGCAGTTTTTAGGTGCTAAAAGTAGCATCACCTAATAGTTCCTGATATTTAATGAGACTTTCCTGAACAGAAAGCTATATTCATTTTGACTTTTTTTTGTGCTAATGTCTGTGGAGGTTCAGTTCCTTTTGAGTTAACACTTACTGTATACTTTGTTTTTCCTGCTCCTACTTTGTCTGGTGCATTTTAATGAGTTTCCTGAACTGAAAAAGCTTTTACACAAGGAAAAAAAAATCAGTATATCCTGTTTCTGTGCTCTGTAACATTACTGTCAACCAAAGAAGCACTCAGTAGTGCTTTTTCCATGCAAATTTCTTCATTTAATAGGAAGAACACACAGATGTATCCTAGTTCAGACCTGTCAAAATTTAGTTTTCATGTTGTTTAACAGGTATGTTGGAAATCAGTGTTGCTGATAGTTGGAGCCTCCCATCAGTGCTGTAAGCCATTGTAGTATCTGTACAAAGGTGAAGCTTTCATGCTACAAATTCAGTTTAATTTAGCAGAATGGAATTTGAGAAAAACCTTTTTGCACTGCTCGGGCAGTACCAAAGTCTGTGAATATGTAAAGTGAATTTGCACAATTAGGTGCATATAATTGCTTCACAGGTTTTTCAGTCCCAAACCTTCTCATTCACCTGCTGAACCATGTGGTAAGAGTTAGGACAACATATCACTGTCTTTAGCCAAAAGGTCAGGTGGGGACAGCAACTACTGATGCCAAAGAAACAGAATCAACATCACATCCATTTTGATAATTCTTTACCTCTCCTTAAGCTTGTACAAATGAAATGGAAATGGAAAGTGGAGGAGAGGATGTGACATTTCAGGAAGAACCCATTACTGGTGATGGCCCTTGTCAAGAATCAGCTGTTGGATGTGTCACAGATGGTAAGAAAAAAAATGTGCAGTCTGAGAAAATGCCAGTAGAGAACCCTTCAGAACCCTCTTCTAGGCAGTAGGGTTTGTGGTACTTGATGAATTTAGGAGGAAAATGTTTCTGGAAGGCAGTAGGAGATGAATCAGTCCACTATCTGAACTCTCAAGCAAGTGTATTCACTTCTTTGCTGAAGAAGTGTTCTGTTGAAGGCAAAAAAGAAAGGAGGAGGATTTTGGTGGGACTGGCTTTCTCCAAAAGGTGGAGATACTGTTAAATGCTTTTGTACACTGGGGGTTTATAGTAAAACCCACTCTTTGTTGCTATTCAAATACAGTCACTCACACTTTCTCTCCAAGTCTTTTATGTTTATATTTGCAAATAACTGCATAGCATTAAATCTCTGATTCTATGAATTTCCCCTGGTGCGTTTTGGGGTTCACTGTAGAACACCTTTCCAGTTTATGTGCTTTGTGGTTGTAACTCCACAAGCATATTTGGTTAAGATTTTCTTCTGTTCTTTTTTCCTTTGTAAATAAAAGGTAATTTGTATAATGCACAAATGTGCTCATTCAGACAGGGGGTGCTCATCATTTCTTTTCTGGGAATAAATACATTTATGAATCACACGTGAAGTACCAGCAAAAAAAAAGAATACAAACATAATGTTTGCTGGGTCAAGTCCTGTAAATGTGATAGTGACTGATATCAGTGGCAAAGAACTTCCCAGTATGTTCCATCCACTCCCAGGCATGTCAGAGGATGGTCACTGTGAGGCAAAAGAACCAACCTGCATTTAAAGCCAAAGGAAAAAAATACCTTGCAGGTTAGCAGCAACCACTCTGTTACACATCACAGCCTGTGCTATAAGGGCCATGATTTAAAACTATCAGTGAGAACATGTTCATAATAAGGTGTTTGGCTTTGAACTGTAGTGGCTGAGGAGGCTGTAGGAGTGTGAACTTAAGAATACAAGTGTAATAGAAAGTAAATGGTCCATAAGAGACTCAGGGTCCATCAAAAAAAAGAGCTTAGAAGCCAAATTCAGAGCAGTTCTCCATGGAATGGATACAAGACTCTGGAAGTGGTGGAGGAAAAGTGCTTGATTTGATTAAAGGGAAGGCTAGACAAATTTTATTTATTTATTTAAGAGAAATACATGAGACATTAGTAAATTAAAAATAGAATTAAATGTTTTAATTTCAGATTATTTCCTAAAGCCTGAAAGAGTGCTAGGATGGAAATGTTTTTTATTTGTGCCTAACCTGTTCTTCTTAGCTGTCTGCTTTTTGGAAGTGTTGGGACAGTTGCTTAAAATACATTAATTTATGCTAGTGTGCATCTTCAGTACTCAGAACTGAAAAAGGAGAAGCTACTTTTAGCTGCCTACCTGGAAAGTCGTGTTCAGATGCCTCAGAAATTAATCTTGGGCCTTCTTTCTTGTGATTTACTTTGCTGTGTTTCCAGGGAAGAAAAATCATGAACTTAAACCAGGCAACGATAAACATAGGTACAAAGAAAGATGTTTATGAAGTATATTTTTAGCTACATATTAAATTCACTTAAGTAAAGTGATACCTACTTGGTGTACATGAGATGTGCCAAGTACAGTTTTTGACCAGTACACTTGTCTTAAGTTTTTCTCATGGAGCCTTTAATATGGTTGTACTTAGTTACAGGCATATCACCAGAAGAAAAGCCCACAGAACTGGAAGCAGAAGTGTCTGTTGAAATGAATTCAGCTGAAATGGAAATCTCTCCTAAAAAGACACCAGCATCTGGTGACAGCCAGACTGAGAAAATGATGGACGTGATGGAAGGTGTTCAAGCTGTAGTACAGCAGGAGTTAGACAAACAAGGGGAAGAGACACAGCTACCACAAGGTAGTGTGGAGGTATCAGAAGCATCCACAGTAGACTCTGGGTCTCTGTCTGTACCCGAGACCGTAACTGTGACGCCAGAAACACAGCAGACTGAAAGGAAAGGAGAGAATGGTATCTCTGTAGAACAACAACTGGAAATCATAAAAGTGCAGAATGATGTTGAAAAAGGAGAAACCCCTGAAAAGTCAGAAGCACCAGCTCTTCTAGAAGTAGAAGCTACTTCTGCAAATGAAGGTGTTGCAAATAGTTCACCAGTTGGAGACAAGGCCATCAAATCACCAGCTGAGACGTGCCCCTCGCTGCCCCCGTCAGTGACTATGCCCAAGACAAGCGTGTCTTCCTCGCCAGATGTGTCACTAGACTTGCAGCCTGCACGAGATGCACAGCACAGCCAGCCCCTCCCCTTGCCTCCCACTGCTGGAAGTGCTCTCCCAACCACTTACATATCAGTCACTCCAAAAATTGGCATGGGAAAACCAGCCATCACCAAACGCAAGTTTTCTCCTGGCAGACCCAGATCCAGACAGGTAAGCACGAGGAATAGTTTCTTATACTTTTATGAAGCACATAGGTCAATTTTCCCCTGTTTATTTAGGATGTAATATGCATTTATTCTTCTAAGTGAATGTGCGATCCTTCCAGAAAGCAATTTCATGTTGAATATTTGAGAGATCAAACATCATAAAAGTGAGAATTAATATTTCTTTCAGCTCATGCTTAGAGAAAAATAAAATTGGTTGTATTTTGGATACATATGCTACAGCTGCAGATATACATAATGCTGTGCCTTTTAGCTTATCTCTTAATCTTTTTCATACATGTACTGACTTTGGCTAGTACTTTCAAAGTGTGTTAATGTTTCTGAAACAGGATTTATGGAAAACCCTGCAACAGCTCCTGTTTCCATCATGCTGCCAGATATTATCTTGATTGACATTGTTAATGGCGTTGCAAATAATGTGATGGTTTTGTTAGATTAGCAAATGCCATATAAGAACTGTCTGGTACAAATTGTTGTGGTTTGACTAGGATTAAGTTTGGGAAGTGAAAAGAATCCCTGAGTCTGTTGCCTTCTGCAGCATCTTGCTCTCTGTTGGAGTCATGGGGTTGTGGGGATAACAGTTCATCAGCCTGTAGGATTTACTTTGTATTTGCAACATTCTGCTCAAAATGTCAGTGTGACAAACCAGTGTTCAGTTCTGTTCTCATCACCTTTAGTCTTTGGGACTAGGTTGATGACTTCATGCTTTTCTGAACTTACTGTTAAGAAAGCTCTTTATCTATTGCACAGTTCTTTACCTTTTCATATGTTACTTAAGGGTTCAAAATTCTTGGTTCTTAGAAAAAAAGTATAAGAGTGTTCTGAAAGAACATATCTTAAAAGAGCATAATAAAGGCAACAAACATAAAAATTCAAATTTGGGAGGTTTTAGAATATCTCTGGGATTTTTTAACCCTCAAACATAAGCATGTATAGAAATATTTTTTTCATAATACTCTACTGTCTTTAAAATACAATTTATTTTCTCAGCTTGCCATTCACATTGAAGTAGGGTGGTCTTCTTAGGCAATTTAAAATTCAGGTTTTCTGTTGGGGAAGTTTGTCATTTTTTCTGTTCCATTAAGAGTTGTATTTATTTTTCTGTGCAATTTGCCCCTGCTCTGCTTGGGAACCAGCATCATGATACTGCTAATAAAATCAGTTCACCAGCACAGAACCCACTGAAGAAAACATGAAGGCTGACCCCAGCTGTAAATGCCTATAGCAGAACAGATAAACATCTTAGAAACAAACCAAAAAAATCAGCTGTGAAAGTGGCCATTTGTATATTCTATGTGTAACAGAGTGTAGATATTAGCCTCAATGTGTGTTGTGAGTAATGCAAATAAAACTGAGGGGAATTACAATATGTAAGTCAGGTATAGCACAAAATCCTAGGTGTGATGCTAAATCAGTGTAATCTGTTCAACAGTTTGCAAACTATATTTTACAATGAAAAGGTGCTTAGCAGCTTAGCATAGAAATAGACAAGTTACTTGGGAAATTCATGATCTGTCTTGTAAAACTGTGTTGGAAGTGTGTGAACATTCTTTAGATATTTATTTTCCTTGTCTTACACTTGAAACACCTACAACACCTGCAACTTCTGTGAAGCAAAGCCATTTTCTGGTAAGAATAGCACACGCACACTTTGTTTTAACCGTAGTGTGCTTTCTTGCTTTCCATTGATTCTTCATTTTTAGCACAGATTGGCACCTCAGAGAAATCAGTGGAAAAATTGGCTTGAGTAAGAACTTAGAAGAAAAAAACCTGAGAGGACTCAGTGGGTACTTGTTTAGTGAAAAACAGACACTGTTTTCCTCACTTTCTGTTACTAATCTAAATTCATTTTAAGTAGCTGGTAGGGATGTGGGCTTGGGAGCTTTTTCAGACTCCACATCAGACAAGTTTTAGTTTTGTTAATCTGATTTTCCACGTTGGACATGAAGGACATAAGTCTTGTACCTGTAGATAACTTGTGTTTTGAGAAAAGCTACCGTGCAGTAGCTGTTTTCTCAAAACAACTTTATTATTTGTACATTGCTTGTATTTTGACTGAGATTAGGAACTCTGTTTATATTTTGCTGCAGTTAGATTTTCTAGGTCACTGTGCAGTGGGGTATGTATCTTATTTGCAGAAATATGCCTTAAAAAGTGACAAAATTCTCTCCAGTGCTGTAAGTTTGCCAAGTTAACTTTGTACTTTGGGCCTATTCTGAGGGACTGAGATGATGGCTGCCTGTGAAAAAGACATCAAGAAATGTCCAGTGAAAGGAGGTGCTTCCCTTTGAGCAAATGTAATTGGACAAATCCACAATAGGGAGGCATGTGTTTTAATGGTTTAGATTTGGAATTGCACACAGAAATTGGGTTAGGTTTGGTATGGAAGTTTGGGGTTCGTTTTATTTTTGTTTTGGAGGTTGTTGGTTTTGGTTTTGTTTGTGGGTGGGTTTTTTTGTGGGGTTTTTTTTTTAATTTTAATTTTTGTTATGAGCTTTAGGGGTTTTTAAAGACTCATACTTCTGTACGCAAGTTGTGGATATGAGCAAAAGCCTCTAAATATATAAGATTGTCAAAGAAAACCTTGTGTTTTTATCTAATTATGCTCAATTTATGTCATCTTAAAAGTGCACTTTGCACATAGTGATTTCTTCTGTTAATATTTGTTCTGATTCTCAGGAGAAAAAGTGCTCTGTTTTTCTGGTATTTGTACCAGCAGCAGGACTTGCTTTATAGGCAGCTCATTGTGTATAATTTTAGAAACAGATTCACAAACTGGCAAAAGAAAGAAGCCACCTCACAGCTGGCTCTGCTCTCTTGCTTCTTGCTGTCTCCAGTGCTCCAGAGCTTGGCGTGTGCTGGGGTCTGCTCTGGTTTCCTCCTGCACGACAGCTCTTTGGGGCAGCTTTAAAGGCAAGCAAGCAGGTTTTCACCAGGGATAAAACCAAAGACTTGGGATGTGGTGTTTCTGTATCATGCTCAACAGTCACTTCAGAAGGAGTGTTTTCTCCCAGTTCTGGCTTAGGGAGAGCATCATAATGGGCTGAGAAAAATTCTGCTTTCTGCTGTTCATCTTATTTTCCATTCTGAGTGTGGCCTCACCACAAAAGAAGGGACACAACCTTAATTTAAACCATTTCAGCCTAACAAAGTGTCTCAGTGCTTGTCTGTCTGAAGATGATCACATTGATCCAAAACAAGTAAAAAGAGGGGGAAGAAATATGGAGGGAAGAATTGCTTCTATGAAGTTATAACTGCAGAATAAACCAGGTAAAGTGTAGTTCTCCCTGTGTCATTAAAGAGGAAATTTGTCTTCTCAAAAGAAGGTCGATTTTATGGGTCTGAGTCTGCTCTCTTTTGTTGCACAAAGGAGCTGTCATTGCAGAGATAGTTACTTGTCCAGGACTGCACAGGTTTCAAACAGATACTTCACAAGAAGTGATTACTCTGTGGCCCCCAAAGACAAGCCAGCATTAGCCAGTTCCCACAGTTACAACTGTTCATGGGTTTCTTCTAGGAAATGGAAATCCTTTAATATGTAATTTACCTTGTTGGAATGTCCTGATCCTGCTTAAAATAAATAAATAAATAATTGAAATGGGTTTATGGAACTTCAGAGGAAGAAGAATAGGGAAAAAAGTCCCCTGGATCCTGGATATATTGCTCAGTTTTACAAGGCACGTGCTTTACTGGTGTCAGGGGAATTCCTCTGGAGGAATATTTTCTGCTTTGGATTTGTTTTCATTAAATTTACTGTATTGTGCTGGGCAGTAGGATGAAGGATTATCCCTTTCTTCAAAATCTGTTAATACAATTGCTAATAAAATACATTGGAAAATTTATTCAGTTCTGCTAGCAAATGAACAAAGTTACAGGTAATCTGAGGGTATCTCCTGTAGTGGATCCAGGGGTTTGCATTTGCAGTAGGCTTTGATGATGTGTCTGCAGCACCACTGCATCACTCCTGTTGTGACAGGACTAAAACTCATCTCACAAACCATGATGACAATATTCTGCTTAAAAAGGCATCATGAGAGCCTCCCAGGGCTGCACCACCAGCGTTGCTGTCATCATCACCCCTGGCTGCCTGCCAGGCTCAGCATCTCCCTGGCTTCTGGGGGGTGCTCCATGGGCTGCCTCTTTTCTGTTCCAGTTCTCCTGCTCCCCAGTGGAGCCAGACTGGCTTTTGCATCTACCTGAAATGGAGTTGTTGGCCATCAGAGTAGCTGCCAGCATGATAAAAGTTTTTACAGTGCTGACCTCAGAGTTGTGTCTGTACAGTGTCTTCTCCATGGAATATGCAGAGTCTCCACCCCCAGCAAATTCAAACTGGGGCAGGACCTCTCCTTGATCACATACTACTTTTTTTTCTGAAATGGTAGTCTGAAAAGAAATGATCATGTCAGTTTATTAATGAGTAACCTGACATATATCTAGTTTGAACTAGATCTTCTGAAGAGAAATTGGTGGTTTGGGTTTTTTTCTTCTGTAGAGCTGCACTTTAGATGTTATTGCTACACTCTGTCTACCTGAATTGGATATATCTGAAATAGCTGCTTTTGCTGTATTACTGTGCACTGGAAATTAAGAGTCTGAAGTCAGTAAATGGAGGCCATTTCAACATATGTGACTTTGTAAGAGCAGTAGTAAAAAGGTGAGAATGATCAGCAGAATAATACTGAATAAAGTAATAACCTTCTACTGGTATTGCTACACTGTGAGGATTACTATAGCATGGATTCCATGACCATCATATAGGTGTTCATCACTATTCCATGGCTCAATACCTATTGCTAGGTGTTTTAGGAGATTTTCTAAAATGAGACTGAAAAATGCAAAACACACTGGTGAGTTCAGGTGTATGTTCTTTCCTGGTGATACATGAGATTATTACAGCTTTTTTGCTGTCTTCATTTACATGGTATCAGTCTGTTGTGGTGGTAGATATCGGGGAGTGGGGGGAAAGGTCAAAAAGAGTCTTTTTCAAGGATTAGTTTTTGTTAGGGTTTTCATGTTTTTTGTGGTTTTTTTTTATTTTTTTGGTTGTTTGTTTTTTTTTTTTGTATGAGGGGTGCTATATTTTGAGCAGATAAAATTTAGCAGCTAAACACAATCAGTGGTAATTTAGTGAGATCTCCTGACCCTTGCTGTCACTGGGTTTCCTTTCAGCACAATTTACTCGCAGCTCTGTTGTTTGATTTTTAGCTCTCAAGAACATGATGGAGAATTAGAACTTCCTTTTTCTGTCACAGTACATAATTATTGCCCTGGTTCTGCTGTAAACGAATTGAATAGAACTTTCTCTTCAGTGTTATGTGGTAATAAGCATTAATTAAAAGCCAAAATATAATTATTGCATCTCTTTGATGTAATACATTTGTTCATAGTATTGTGGAAATGTGTATTTTTAATTAAGTTTATCTGGCCAAGAATTCAAATGTTTCTGATCTACAATAAAACTTGGATTAGATTTCTAATTTAATTCTTAACAATATGGTCCATGAATCATATACACTTCATTTTGTTTTGCAAGACCAAATATTTCACATTCAGATTTAATATTCTATTAACTTTTTTATCTTTTTAATATAATTAATCACTGGAGAAGCAATTC
>JANHGL010020501.1:23074-69414 GCA_024611195.1 Ceyx melanurus | reverse complement strand
AACCAACCAACCAGAACATTTCTGTATTTTTAGTTGTTCCTGAGCAGAAAAAAAACCAACTTCTGTTTTTGTCTACTTTCTGACTAGTGATAAAGGTGATCTTACTGTGTCATGTAAGTAGCTAAAGGTGTTTCAGAGTGATTCAGGCAGTCACTTTATGACTGTGGCCTAGTGAGCCCAAATTCACTCGAAATCACGGGGTGGTTTTTTTACTTATGTTTTTCCCTAGATGCATTGAACAAGTTTGACCCCCACACAGCAAAAGAGCGTGCACTGAACTGGTTCTGTCCTGTTACACAGGGCCGTGGAGCGGGGTTCCCCGGGAAGCGGAGGCCGCGTGGAGCGGGCCTTTCGGGAAGGGGCGGCCGAGGGAGGTCAAAGCTGAAGAATGGAGTTGGGGCTGTCGTCATCCCAGGGGTAAGAACATCTGTTTTTAAGATATATTGTAATCTGATAATGTAAGATAATTATATTCAGCTACAATTCTTGTATTAAAAGACCGTATCAAACCAAAGAGCTCCAAGATGCAGAGGTGCTTGGTGAGGCCTGTCTGTTAATAAATGGTTGTGATGAAGAACTGAAGCACTGCAGCTTAATGGATCTGAAGCAATTTTATGCTGCTCATGCCACTTAAAAGCACTACTGTTGGGAGTCTTAAGAGTACTCCTGCCATTTCCTTGGGTGGAAAACACACTGGGTAAAGGCAGCACTCTCTGCAACAACAGAAGAGGGGGGAGCAAGATGTGTGCTTAAGACTGTAACAGCAGCTGTGGCAGATCAGACCAGAGGTTCTCGTGCCCAGGAGATCAAAGCTGAGTGCTGGTGGAAGAACGTAGAAACAAGAGAGGCCTAGTGAAGGAGACACTTCAACAGTTTGAGGTTCAGGCACTTGTTGAACAGGAGGTCATATCTTTGTCTTGGGCAGCCTGGGTTGGAGATTTCTTTTATGAATTTTGTCTAGTCACTTTTTCAAACATTTGGAAAAAAAAAAAGTTTTAGTTTGACAGCACTTCAGCCTGTTGTTTTAACTTGCTGCCTGCTGGTCTCATTGCCTGCTCCTTTGAGCTCTCTCAGAAGATGCAGTAGAGAGCTGTTTTCTGTTTACCTCCTCCATTCATGCCACTCAGTTTCTACAGATCTTCATCATTCCTCCTCCTTTTCCTTTTAAACACATCCAGGGGTGATGACTCAACCACCTCCCAGGGCAGCCTCTTCCAGTGCCTGACAACCCTTTCAGTGAAATTTTTTTTTACTAGTGTCCAGTTTAAACCTCTCCCAGTGGAGTTCAAGGCCATTCCCTCCTGTCACTAGTTACTTGTGAGAAGAGAGCAGTGCCTGCCTCTCTACAGTGTCCTTTCTGGTAGCTGCAGAGAGAGAGTGCCTCCCATCAGCCCTGTTGTACAAACTGATTCTTACTTGGCATGTAGCTAGTGGACAGCTACATGAATTTGCAACTATCTCAGTATATCTTGGGAATGGGGAGGAAGGTGACTCCAGGTGAACTCCAGCTGGGTCCTGGCTGGCATTAAGCAAACACCAACATTGCAGTGATTCAGCCCTTCAAATTCTGCTGGTTTGTATGTGCAGGCAATTCCAAGGACTTAGTATAACCTGTGGAAACTTGTGAGGGAAAAGCTCTCCCTGAACTTATCAAGAGGTGTTTTGGGTGTGTTTTTGGTTAATTAGTTACAGCTGCAGTGCTCTCTACCATACAGTAATTAAAACGCATTAACAGTTTATCCCCTTTTTAGCTGTTTCTCCATAAATGCTGATTTTCAGCAGCAGTGTATCAGAAGGACTCCTGTAGCTGTTGTAATGATATTTACATTTGTCTCCAGAGTGATGTTTGGATTTATAAAATAAATTATTATTTAAACAAAACTATCTGTGTGAGACTTAAACCCAATTTAAAATAATCCACACTTAGAAAATTATAACAGCTGGTAAAACAAAGTTCTATTTCTCCATCACATATTTATTCTTTTATATAGAACTGTTCATGCTCTTATCTTCCAGACTTTCATAGCTGCTGCTGGTTCAGAGTAAATAGTTATGGATAGAAAGTTCTGCATAGCAAGTCTTGCATGAAAGTCAGAACACGGTGGAAGTATTTTTTTTAAATTGTTTTTCTTCCCAAGAAGCTCTATGTACATGTAGATGCTGAATTAATAAAGGGCAGGTCAAGTAACAGTCTCTTGATCCAAAGGAGAAAACTTGACAGTAAGAGCTTATGGATTGAGATCAAAACAGCCAAGGCAAGTTCAGTGCAAGTTTTTATGGGAAAGATAGATAAGCCTCATAAAGAAACTGCTTACAGAGAGTATCTTAACTCCTGCAACTTCACAACTGCTCATTGCTCCAACATACTTGGAACGTTAACTAAGCCACATTTTAGACAATATGGGACAAATTACATTTCTTACAATTGCTCTTTGAATTAATACTCAAAAGTATGTCGCTGCAATTAACTTCCCAATCCAGACTTCAGTGTTGATATGCAGGGAACAGAGCAGACTGGTCACAGTATGACATTTCCTGATTAGTGATTTATTTTTTTCTTAGACTACCTTTAATTTCCAATTTGAAGTGTAATGGGGTGATGTGTAAGGGTGAAAAAAGGAGAGGAAGAGAATGTCTTTGTAAAGCTGAAGTAGTGGTCATGCTTGCAATAATGTAAAATGGGAATTAATGTAGTAATTTCTGACAAAGGTAGCATTGTGTGAGAGTTCATCCTGTGTGAATAAGTATTTGCAAAGCTTGTGTTCTCTGCTGCTATTAAAAATAGCATTTAGAGAAAAGTTTCATCTTGACACGTGTCTTTGAAAATGAGATGTGTTTATGTTTATGGCTTCTGTTTTTTCAACAGGTCACAACTATGGATATTTCATCTAACAAAGATGAGGAAGAAAACTCCATGCATAATACAGTTGTCCTCTTCTCTAACAGTGACAAGTTCACTCTCCATCAGGTTAGGATAACAGTTACCATATTTTCATTTAGTTTCTCTGCTTTATAATTAGAAAACAGTAAATGAATTTCCTTGCTAGGAGTTCAGTTATACAGCAAGCTACTTAGATTTTACAGTTACTTAGCATCTGGTCCATGTTGAGAGTCTGCTCTTCTCTGCCATTGCAGGATATGTGTGTCGTGTGTGGGAGTTTTGGCCAAGGTGCTGAGGGCAGGTTACTGGCCTGTTCTCAATGTGGTCAGTGTTACCATCCCTACTGTGTCAGTATTAAGGTGAGTGCTTTTGTAACATTAAATACTGCTCGATTATGCTGTTGTCATATTGTGCTTTAATAGCAATAGCCTGCTTTTGCTTTTGTGGTAATTAGGGGAGTCATTAACTTGTTAGATATTCATCAGCTAATGTGACCATTATTTGTATGCGACTTGTGAAAGACTTTAATTAAATGTCATTTTATAGTATGCATTGCCTCGGGAGAAATTAACCTTTTTGTAATTTTGCAACTATAAATAGCACTGATTATCCAGCAGTTGGTTAAAATAACAGTTTGAGATATAAGCTTAAAACCTAAATGCAAGGAAAATTGAAAACAAAGAAAAAATCATACTGCATCTTCATTTACTAGGGGCATAAGGTTGCATTGATTCAATTTGTCTGCTGGCTGTCAGAATTGACAGCAGTTGGAGTGGTTAATTAATATATTTTGCATTCATTAAGCTAGGAGAGAATATGTGAAAATTAAATTTAAATGATGAGATGACTTAGCAAGCACATAATAAGATATTTACTGCAATATATGCACTATACACTGTCATTTGTTACATAAGTGCATCTGTGTAAAAGTGGGGCTTATTCTAAACCTGTCACAAAACTTTATTTTCAATGTACTTTACTAAATGCCATATGCATACTTCATGCAACTGTAATTTGACTTTGTGTTCATATACTCCTCTTACATTATATGTTGATTACAATAAATTAGTTGTTTGACGTGACTAAAAGCTCAGCACTGGTCACCACACATAATGTAGGAAAGACAGAGGATCTGTAGTGATCTGAATCCGGTTGGTCTCTCCTCCCAGGTAACCAGCATTAGGACAAGAGGAAATGACTTAAGTTGTGCCAGGGGAGGTTCAGATTGGACACGAGGAGCAATTTCTGTAGAGAGAGTGGTGAGGCCCTGGAACAGGCTGCCCAGGGAGAGGGTGGAGCTGCCATCCCAGGAGAGGTTCCAAAGCCATGTAGATGTGACACTTCAGGACATAGTTTAGTGGTCTTGATGCAGATGGTTGGACATGATGATCTTGAAGATCTTTATAACCTTAAGGACTCTATGTCTCTTCTGTGAATCCTGGTTTTACTGCATAGCTGAAAATAAGCAGCTGTGTGTCCTCCATCCCTCCAGGACCAGCTACTCCTGTAAGGAGTAAACTGTCCTACATGTAGATCCAGTGCAGCATATATTCTCTGCAATGCCAGTTTATCTGCAGATATGATCCTCTGGAACAGTGTCGGGTGTCAGTAACTGCACTTATTTCTGTATAACCCATCCCCAGCTACGGGTGGTGTGGACAGTGCACACGCTGGCCAGAGCTTCATTTATACAACAATCACACTTCATAGAGCAGTTTTCAACTGATGTCCACCCTGCATTCACAGATTACTAAAGTGGTGCTTAGCAAAGGCTGGAGGTGCCTGGAGTGCACAGTGTGTGAAGCCTGCGGGAAGGCGACAGACCCAGGAAGGCTCCTGCTCTGTGACGACTGCGACATCAGCTACCACACCTACTGCCTGGATCCACCCCTGCAGACAGTCCCAAAGGGAGGCTGGAAGTGCAAATGGTGTGTTTGGTTCTGGGGTCAGGAAGATTGATTGCTGGCCTCTATTTTTGTCTTCTTAGGTTTTTTTGTACACACACTGTCAGTTGAACTGTACCAATGCTTGCATTGTATTTGTCGGGTGTATTAAACAAAGCAAACAAAATACTTTTGAATTGATTCCATTATCAGTTTAATAAGGGAACTGTTGCCTCCTCTTAGTACTGTTTCTTTATGCCAAAAATCACATAAGTAAAGGTGGACAAAATTCTTCTCTTGAAACTCTTAGCCAAAAAAAATTCAATTTACATTCTTTGGAATGTTCATTCCAAGATTCCAGTGGAAAAGTGAATGGGAGCTTCACCAAATAGTGTTCTCAATAAAATTCTCTGAAAGCCATTCATTTTACTTGGGTGAAAAACTAAAAAAAAAAAAAAAATAGACCTCTCACATGGTTAACTCTCCACATCTCAAAGTAAATGGCCACTGGAAGCAGCAACTCCTTTGACCTGTTGAGCTGTTACAAACACCCATCTGCCTGTGCTTGCAGATCGAAGGGAAATCTTACATAGGAACTTTCTTTAATAAGTATAAAAGATGTAGGTAATGTTCAAAATCTAAATAATGCCATTTTAACTCAAATAAAAAATATTGTTTGATCTGAAACTAGTTCCACCCCACACCAAAGGTTAGTGATGTAAAATTTAATTTCTTACCAGTTCTAAGTAGGAGGGTTTTAAAGCCACAAAACCATCTTCCTGTGAACTGAAAGTAATAGATCATTTTGTCTGTTCTGCAGGTGTGTTTGGTGCAGACACTGTGGAGCAACTTCTCCAGGTTTAAGATGTGAATGGCAAAACAATTACACACAGTGTGCTCCCTGTGCGAGTTTGTCCACCTGCCCCATCTGCTATCGCACCTACAGGGATGAAGAGCTGATCATTCAGTGTAGGCAGTGTGATCGGTAAGGATTGCTCATCTTTACAGGGATCTTTTCAGTTTAAGCTTATTTTATTTTTTTCCCCTTAATATAAAAGCATAAAGGGAATGGTTTTGTGGTAAAGAGCACTGGATTGATTCTCAGAAGTCTCTTATTAGCTCATTCCTAGCTGTACCAGACTTAAAACTATATGACTCTGGGTAAATTAATCAATCACTCCGTGCCTCGTTTTCCCCATCTGTTAAAAAAACCCAATCAAAACAACAATTCATTTGCTTTGCAAGGCTTTTGTTGTGAGGCTAAATCTAGATTACATTGTGCCAAGTACATCGTTAAAATGATTGCAATATAGGAAGAAAATGATAATACTAAGACATATTTGCTTCCGGGACATTGTTTTATAGATAGTTCCTCCCTGTGAAGGGAAGTAGGTAAGCTGATACTCTATGTACAGTATTTAACACACACCACTGTAGGGCAATGCTGTATATGGAGAACCTGATTCATCATTTTTGCCTAAAAGAATTTAAACTAAGCAAGTATTTCACATTTACTTGGACCATATACTGGTATTTGGGTCTCCTAAAACACCACATATTTCCTTTAAATTGTATTTTTTCCCCCACTTAATTTCTAGATGGATGCATGCAATCTGTCAGAACTTAAACACAGAGGAGGAAGTGGAAAACATAGCTGATATGGGTTTTGACTGTACCATTTGTAGGCCATACATACCACCAACAAACGGTAAGAAGACAATTGAAACCAATGGCAGGATTGCACACTGCAATAAATAGGTTTGGGAATGTGTTATGGTTCTTTTCTCTGGTGGAGGTTTGGCTCATGGTAGAAGTAAGATTTTTCGTGTTTATTTTAAGGGCCCTTCTGGAATTGTCCTCAACTCTTTCTCATTCTCTAGTGATTGGCTGCAAGGCCAAAGAAAACCTAGCAGGGAGAATTCTTGATAGATTTATTGAAGATAATTTGGGTTAATGACTAAAACGTTTGGTATTGAAGGGGTAAAAGGCTTCTCACTTTGTCACGTACAAGGAAGAAAGCCCAGTTCTCTGAAGTTATTAACTGCAGAAAAATCTGAAAACCAATTCTATGCAGAAAAACTTTCTACATTTCAATACTGTGAGGCAGTCTGAAGCAGCAGTAGCTGTAACAACAGTTCATGTAACTCATGGTTTATTAATGCTGCTCTCCCTCAGCTCTCCCAGTATTTCAGACCAGTGCTTCCTTGCTTAGCCGCAGTCTTCAGGACTCACCCTCATTTCCTACTCAGGAGTTGCCACTTTCTTGTTAGTTAAAATGTGTAGTTCTTTCTGATGAACTTTGCTGTTCTCCATATGTGTTGTCTGTAAATATCTATACACTCCAGCTTCATCATTAGTCTGTGTTGCAGTTTTGTAGCAGTGGTATTTCAGGAGCTGAGGTTACTACACTTTTTCCTCTTTAAGCACAGCAGCAGCATCTGGTTCTGTGGGATGGTGCTGGTTAATGGTACTGAGTCGCCTGTCAGCAATTAGACTGGCCTGTTACATGATTTATTGTCTTGCTGCAAGGGTGGCATCCCAGGTCTGCTTCCTTTGCATGTCAGCTCATGGGAGTTTCTGCTTCAGTCTGCTGCTTCAGCAGAGCGTTGACACCCTTTTTGAGCATAATAGCAAAAACTGTTCACTTTAACCCTTTATTGAAGTATCATGAGATTATAGTAGAGGGAAGGTAAAAAACCTAAGCAGGTTTTTCAAGAAATATTCATGTACACCAAGATGATGTTAGGAAGATCAGCTTTCCTGCTCAAGATTGAAGCTGTCATGAGGCTTGTGTTTGAGAGGTCTGCCAAGAAAAGTTCAATAGAGCATCCCTATACCCTGGCGAGTCCTCATAGTGGCGTGGCAGTAATTGTAGCTTAGGGATGTGACCTCGGAGGTTTATATTCAATCCCTTGTCAACTACACATGCTTGTGGAACACTTCCAAGTATCTCTCTTCCACCACCATTACAAGAATGACTTACACTTATGTATTTCTACAAGTCACTTCATTTTTGAGATCAGCTTTCACAAATTCAAAAAGAAGGCAGCTCTTTAAGGGGGAAAAAAACAGGAAACTTGTAGATATAACAGATTTTTGTTTATTTTGATATCAAGCTTTGGGAACTTAAAAGGTCCAAATAAGAAATACTCCCTTTCTCTTTCAACCTGGTAGAGCTTTTAAGGGTAATTAAAACCCATAATATGTGAGATGGAAGAACTTCACAAGATTGTATCAGAGATGTTTCACTTCCATGTATAAGCTGGGCCCTGGGTTAGTCCTTCCTTCACACCTTCATGGAGTTGTGCTGCTTAGGTTTGTCTTTGAGGGATGGGAACCAATCCCCCAAGAGCTGTTAGGGAGTTCGCAAGCTTTCTTTGCAGGTTTGTTGTTGTTTTTTTTTCACTTTTTAATGTAAGATAAGTGTCTCTGCTTATTCTTTTCTGTTTTGACTCTTTAACACGTGTATGTTTGCACAGTTGCATGTCTGAATGTGTCATTTGATGCATGTTCATAGAAATCCTTGCATGTACTTGTGTAGGAAATGTTTTGGTCTCATTAATTCTTCTACAACACCTTTGAAAATTTCCACTATTTTTGTGTTTTGTTTTGTTTCAAGGTGAGAACAGCTATCATTTGATAAACTTAGAGGAACAGCTGTTAGTTAACAGTAGAAAGCTTCTTAAAGTGTACTGTATTGTGTGTTTCTTATTGGGATGGTTCTTGTCTTTCCACTTGATGTGTCACAGGGGATATTCATATGTTGCAGGGATTATTACAAGCTTTTCAACTACTTGCTTTGTAGAAGAAACAAGAGTCGCTCAACCTACTAAATCACCAATATATTGCAGGTTTACTGTTGGTAAAGAGCAAATACTTCTAGCATGTAGAGCTTCCACTTTTCTTGCTTCAGAAAGTGGAAACTTAAATTTGTAAGAACTCTTCCCTGTCTCATCTTAAGAACAACAGATGCATATCTGATAATCTTACAAATTAATCTTCTCCAGGAAATAAAAGTGAAATAGATGTTTCTTTATTATTCTTGAACATATATAAATATGAAAAGCCAGAATATGGTAAGATTTGCTCCAAAGTAGAAGACCATGAACCTTCACTACTAGATTCTTTTGAAATTCTCATCTCTGATATGTGCTTCATCAGGGTCCTTTTCATCTGTTCTCAAGTTAGAACATATGTCCCCCAGCATATTGCTGTGCCTTGTAGAATTTTTTTTCTAATTTAGATTGCTTGTATATTAGCATGACTGGGTACTAGCAGCTGCTCTAGGTACCAGCAGCTTTTCTTCTGTGCTGTAATCCCTGTACATTTAGAAGAGGTGTGTGCATCTCTCATCTACATTCTCCTTTACACAAGCAGTTCTTGACCATCTACCCATCACTTTTGCCTTTCTGCTGTTTGCTCCTGTGTGCCCCGCCTGCCCGTTTCATCCCTTCCACTCTCCATCTACATACTCAGCTTCCTGCTCCCTTGGAGCTGTTTTCCTTTCTCTGCAGGAGGCAAAGGGACCAGTTCTACCTGCTTTTCTTTAGCTAATTACAACTACTCTGGTAGTTGCTGGTAGCTGCCGTGTCCCTGTATCCCCCTGGGCTCAAGTGAACGTGGCAGCCAAGGCAGGGAGGTGTTTGAATCACTGAGAGCTGCTGGATCCTGCCAGTGACGGGCCTACTAGGCCGGGGCCTCAGTTGGTTGTACGGTTTTCATGAGACCAAATTCAATCTTTCTTCATTCTGAAACTTTACCCAGTACAGGATACAGAAGCAACATAATATTGTATGTTAAAAAATGAACTTTTGGATTTGATTAGTGTTTGGCACATTGATGATGTCAACTGTTATGTTCTTGGTACTGCAGAGAAATCCCCGCGCTAAGCGCACAGTTCAGCAGGCGCCGGTGCTGCTCTGTTGGTGTTGTGGTTCCACACCAGCCATTCTGCTCTGTCCCTTATGCTGCTTGCATTTCTTTGTACAATTGTCTTTCCTGTTCCAGCCTTACAAATGGCAGCCCCTTTTTCTTTTGAAACTGTGATTCTTCTCATGATGATGTATTCTGTGCAATTGTTTTCAACCGAAGCTGCTAAACACAATACTCTGTGTTTAAATGCTTTTGCAAATAAGCATAATAATTTTGGTTAAACTTGAGCTAAATGCCTCAAAGTGCTTTTTTGTTCATTTTTTTTGTTGTTTTCTCCCTTGAACAGTCTTTCTCTAACAGTACTGTGTTTCTCTTGTTATCCATTTTATTGATTTTAATCCTTAATCTGCACTCTAATTAGCTCCTTTTCTGGAAGTCTGTTTGATACTGTCTTCAAACACTGTTTGTTCATGCAGCTTTTGTGAGTTGGTCTCTGAAGACCTCACCTCTGTCACTATCAGCTTGTTTATTTGACTATTTCAACTCTGTTGAGTCTCCAAAGCTAAAATTATTCATAATCTGATCTGGACCACAAGAATGCTCCCCTGTTGTTTGACATTTAAATTTTCCATTCACAGGCATCTTCCTGAATTTTAAGTTTACCTTAGATTCCAATTCAGTAATTGCTATCTCTTGTCTTAAAACATCTTGTAAATTATAACCAATTAAATGAACAGATGATGTCTTATTTTTTCACTTTGATGGTTTTTTACAATCTGCCTTTTTTCTGTTGTTTCAATCCAGTGCATTTGAGTATCTTCCATCCTGCAGCTTGTTCCATATTTTTTGTTTTCCTTCCAACTCAGTCTCTCTTTCAACATATCATTTAAAATTTTTCTTTTTTGTCTTTTCCTTTCACTCTTGTGTATCAGTTTTTCAGTAATTCTCATAGACTGCTTTCATTTGCTCATTACACAGAACATTGGGTCTCTGTAGCTTCTATCGTATACTTTAGTTACACCTTATGTAAAAGGCTTGTAGGTTTTGAAGACAGACTTTGTTTCCTTAATATTTTTTTTAATATATTTGGAAATCTAGAGGATGCTTCCTTATTTGTTACTGTATTTAGCAAGGTGGCTACTTGGAAGCTTTTGTGCTTTCCTCAGACTTGCCCCCAGTCCCCTGCTGTGTGAGTTGGTCAGCAGCAGCACACGTGCAGTGGTCTGACATGGCTGAGAAGCACTGAGCCTCCCACAGGTGCTTGGCCTCAGTGGTCTCACCTTGTGTGGCAGGTACAAAGTAAATACTCCAGATGTTTGTCTGAGTCTTAAATTCAGTGTGGATAAGAGTTCTAGGCAAAAAAAAAGCATGGATAAACCTGCCTAGATGGTAATGCTAACCATGGCAAACTAACAGGTTTTCTGATGCTAGTTCTCAGTGTTTGCAAGATAGAAACTTCTAATTTTCACTTTACTTACTCTGTGTCTGTAATCTCTGTGAAGTCACTAATAGTATTAAAAGTCTGATCTGCACATCATAGGTTAGTGAAGTGTGATTATGGTCATTGTCAGTAAGGCAGGTGGGACAAGCTGCCCACAGCAGTAGTTTAATGCTGCTGTTCTACCCACAGCAGTAGCTTAGTGCTGCTGTTCTACCCACAGCAGTAGCTTAGTGCTGCTGTTCTACCCACAGCAGTAGCTTAGTCCTGCAGGATGTTTAGATCATTTTTTGTTTGGTGAGATTGTTCCCATGCTTTTCTGAAGAGCACAAGCTGTAGTTTTTAAATTAAGTTTCTGCTGTACCATTTATCAATCTTCTTATTTTGAATAAGAATCCTCCTATCTAACTTCAACAGGTTGTGTATCATCTGTTCTCAGATGTATCAGCCTTCCCATGTGTGTTGCATGAGAGCTGACAGCACAGACACAGCTAGAATCTCCTGTGCCAGGCTGTTGGGGTGTGCCTTCCCCTCTTTGGGGAAATACAGCAGTGCTCAATATCCAGCTCACAGAGCCCTCCCATTTTTCATGCTTAGGTCAGCAAAACCTGGGTGTCAAGGCGAGTGTAGAGGTTACCTTCCAATCCAGTAGATCCAGTGCATTCATTTGCCCTTGGTCCAGTAGAAGGAGATCATTTGTCATCAAGTTCAGTGATGTTTCAGTGCCTTTCTTGGCCCTAGGAAGTTGGAGAACCTCAGTTTGTATCAGGCTTGTTGTGTAGTCAGTCTTCTGTGGCTCTGAAAAGCACTAGTGAGTGTTGCCAACAGTATAAATTAGGGAGTTTAATGAAACTGTTTGAAGGAAAACTAATTGATAGTTTCAGTTTAAATCAAGTCACCATTTTTAAAAGTTGAAATTATTTTCCTTATATTTTTCAGTGCCTTCTTTGGACTGTTGTGATTCATCAGTTGGAGCTCAGATTATTTCAAAATCAAAAGAACTAGGTAAAGAATGTAAATCCTTAATCTCTGATCACTTAGCATATTTTAAGGGTATATATTTATATGAGGCAAAAATACCTTTTTCTACAATCTTACACAGCATTAACTATCCTTCAGTTACTGTGGCATGCTTTTTTAATTATGATTTTATTTTCTTCCTTCTCATTTGCTTGCCATACCTGCGCTGTAATAGTTACTTGAAATGATGCTTTGATCCTGCAGACTTAGTTGCTTGCCTTAATATTGGCCATGATAACACAGTGGGGCTGAGTTAAGCATGTACACAAATGTTGGCAGACTCAAGCTGTAGGAGGATGCAACATTTCTGTGTTTGTCTGGTTTGTGCTAGGAATCTATAATCCTGACAAGCCCACTCACAAGTCACTTTTTATAATGATAGTACCTAACAGCTTCCATCATGCTAGGACACCTTCCATCATTTCAGATTTATTTCTCATTTTATACCACAGAAATATAGTTCTGGAAGAAGGTTCTACCTTCTACTCTTAATCTGAAAAGAGTACACAATTATTTTTGGTTTTGTAAAGCCAACATTCTTTTTTAGCTCAATGTAGGAAAACAGTTGTCCGGAAAGAACTGTGTTCAGAACAGCTGTGTTTTGAGGTGTGAGATGTTACATAATAAAATATTTTTGGTTAAAGGAAACAAATGTTATGATCTTTACATGTTTTCAAAAACTGTGTTATTGAATCATTATTCAATTGGCTCTAAAGAGCAGAAGATCATTGCAGCCCCTTCATTATTTGGCAATTCCCTAAAAGTTCCCCAACCTCCACTTGCAGGTCCCCAGCACAGGTGACAGAGTCTTTCTACGTGGTGAACTAAGGCATGTTAGTGGACTCACTTGTCATGTTACAGCTTGAGGAGGAAGCAGTCTTGCAGGTCTTGGGAGACTTGGGTTTGACCCACGATTTCCAATTTGATCTTGAGCAGCTCACTTGATTTATCTTGGTGTTTTGTCTGCCTATAAAATAGGGCTGATAATTTGCCTGAGTTACAAAGAGTTTTCTGGGAGGCTTAAGGTTATTAATGAGTGGAATGTACAGTGCTGAGGGCCTGGCTCATAAACAACAGGGACCTAAAGTAAGACTTGCACAGCAGTCTGTGAGTGCCAGGGGTATGGAAACACGCTGCGAGGCACCAGTTTCTGTAATCAAATCATTCTATCTGATGAGTCCTTGATGGATTCAAGGATTGAATGCTGGACCTTTGCTGGATTTGACACCAGACTCTAAACCATAAACCCGTAACTGTACCGTGTGAGCCAGTATCAGATATCTCTGCTTTATTTATACCAGTTTCCTCACTCATGAATCAGCTCCATACATGTGGATTATTAACTCTTAAAAGTTCTATTCCTAAAAAAATCTCAGACTTGTCAATTAAAGAGTTTTCTATTGCTGTTATGATTCATTTAACTTTTATAGACCCACCGAAGACATACACCCAGGATGGAGTCTGCTTGACAGAGTCCGGCATGTCTCAGTTACAGAGCCTAACTGTCACAGTGCCCAGAAGAAAACGGACGAAACCAAAGCTAAAACTGAAGATTATAAATCAGAACAGTGTGGCTGTGCTTCAGACACCCCCAGATGCCCAGTCAGAACACTCAAGAGATGGGGAGATGGATGACAGTAGAGGTAGCAGTCTGCTTTTGGCATGTCTTGTATCTGGGGAGTGTTACAGTGCCTGTGTGCACTGCAGAGAGCCCTGGGAGGTTTTATTGCATTGACACTCCTGTGTTCTGCACAGAATGCTCTATGGAAATGACTTGGGCCATAGTCTTGACTCCTTGTTGTCCGTGGTTTATCTTGTTCTATTTACGGGTCACTCATCCTAGAGGAAACTCGCCCTTCTTTCTGAGGCTGGAAACACTGGAAATATGAGTGGCTTTTTTGTCTGATCCATGGGTAACCCATGGGAAGTACTGTGCATGCCCTGAGTACAGGTTTTTAAATTTGAGGCTCTCAAATTTAGTGCAAATGCTGTTTGAAAGTGGAATTGTTGGCTTAGCAAAGCAACATCTAGATCACTGGTATCTAGATCACTGGTACTTAAATAGGGAAGTGGAGTGAAAAACAGTTTGCTGAGAGTATTTTTTCTGAAAGAAGTAAGGAGGCCAGACGTGGGAGTCCAAGGAAAAAATATTTTCCTTGTATTTCTGTAGATGAGCATTTTGTGTGTCCTCATCTCCAAAATAGAATTTAAGACAGAATTTGAGTTTGAAAGTGAATTCTGGGTGTTGCTTTAATTTTATTTTTTTTTGATGCTGTGTGTGGGGTCCTATTGAAGGGTTTCCAGTTCTGGGATATCTGTGTAGTATGGAGGAAGGGGAAGATTTAGTTGTGGTATTTTGGCCTCCAAGGCTGATGAGAGATGAAGGGATCTGGTCTAACACTTGCCTGCACAAGCACACCCGTGTACATGGGGATGACACTAGAGTCAACAGTGGAAACCCTTGGGAGAGCTCCTTCCTCTCCATATCTAGACATGGAGCAAAGATCCATGTGTCCCAGGGCCACCAGTACTTGTCTCATCTGCTCCCCTCCCAGCTGAGCAGGCACAACAGCCCCAGCCAGAGGCAACTGAAGGTGGGAGATGAGGGTGGAAAAACTGTAGGAGTAGCCAGTCCCTCTTCACATCCCCACTCTTGAATGCTAGAAGAGCAGCCAGCACGGTGCAGTGCTGTTCTCTTGCCACTGTCTAGCCCTACCTCCTGCTAGTGTGTTGGTGGGATAGGTGCTAATCTCTGGCCTGAGGAAAGGCTTCAATAAATGGCAGGTGTGAAAGTCAAGACACTGCAGGTGTCTGTTACGTGAGGAACAGAGGAACATAGGCACCCCACCTCACCACATGCTAAAGTGCTTTCTGTTTATGCAACATTGCCTCCTTGTTAATCAGATGAAATGTCACAAGAAGCTTTTTTTAGATACGGAGAGTGTACTTGAGCTAACTGGGTAGTTTTACCATCAGTGCAGTTTCAGTGTTAACTTGTTGATATGTGTTGTTCCAGTTGTTTGATTAGCACATTCTTACCTTACCAACTGCTGCTGACTAGAAGTATTTGGTGCTTTTTTTTAATAATAGTTTCCCTTTATTTGTTTGTAACCTTTTAAACAGTTAACTAGTTGTTTTCTTTCATTTCATTTAGTATTCCCAGGGTTGATGTATTATCCTAGCATTACACTGACTCTTAAATTTCATCTCATACTTTCATATAATCCATCAGGTGGGATGTTGAAAGCAAAAAAAGCTTTTCCTTTGGTCTGAAGGCATCAAGATAGAAAATTAACCACTTCCTTTGTTTTTCTTTTTCAGTAGTTATTCATCTTTCCTTTTTCAATCGTGTGCATGCTTCTCTATAACTCTGTCTAACTTCATTAGCTGCTCGTTGGCTTTTATAGGTGTCCCTTTTCACTTAGGTAACAAGTTTCATAAGTACACTAGAAGAGTGGAAGTGAGAGACAAAACTTCCACAGGCTTCTCATTTGAGTTGTGATCACCTTTGGTTGCTTTTGAAGAGCTAGAGCACAGTGATTCCGTGATGAATGCTCACACACACGGCATGTGCAGCAGCTTGGCTGGCTTTCCTGAAGCTCACTCTGTGGAGTGGGTCAGAGCCTGTGCTCTGGGAGTCTGCAGTTTTTGTGTGAGCATCAGGATGGATAAAGCTCTGCCCAGGCTTTAATTGGAGCAACATAGTGTAGTGATTCCAGGCAAACAGCAGTGACCCCTCCTGCACCTCTACAGTTCCAGGTGGAGAGCAGAGGCTGTATCTGAGAAAACTGAGCTGGTGGTAACTGTACCATCTTGTCTCCAGGCTTGCATCAGGTTTGACATTTTATCAAGTGGTCCAGGTTTTACAGTCCACTTGGAAGTTTAGCTTCTTTTGGGAGCTTCAGCTTTGGTAGACATAATGTGGCTCTTCTGCTACTACTTAGGAGCTGTGCTTCGTACATAGGTGGGAATGACCTGTGTGGGGTTTAGCATTCAGCAAGCTGCCCTGGGGAGCAGGGCACACTGGCACTCAAGCAGGTTTCTCTTCTGCTAGAAGGGCACACATTGCACAGAGGGCTCACTCGTGCTTTTGAGGGGAGGAGGAGATTGGTTGTGGTGGTGAGGACTGCCAACCTGTGAGCTTTTTTGGTAGCACTTGGAGAAGTCTTCACTGGTGGGGAGGTACAGTCCATGACTCAGCCTCTGGAAGAGCAAGGGTTTTACTTCTACCACAGCAGAAGTGGCATGGAATTGTCCAGCTCTCTCTTTATAACAGTAGTTCTTCCTCTTAGAACTGTATGTGGTTTTAGCCCATACAGAATCATACACCTAAATCCAAAGCAGGAAAACTGAATTCCCAGTATCTTTTCAGGGGAAAGAGTACATTGAATGTTTCAAAAGATTTACAATACAATGAAGATGGAATTGAAGATTGTTGTATTGGCATTTTGGGGGTATCAGAAACAGAATTAAATTCCTCTCTCTTCACTGCCAAAGACTTTTTAATGTCATCATACTTTACATCTGTTTCTACTCCACTGTCCCACAGAATATAAAGTCTAACTCAAAAGTGCAATCTTCGTCTCTAAGGCTGAGTAACTCCTTTGGGCTGCATTTTCTATTATATAAGTCAAATTCCTTTTCCTAGATAAGTCTGCTTTCAGTCAGTCACACGGCTTCAAGTCAAGAACCCTCTAAGCTAAGAGTCATTACAAATATTACCTTCCAAGTGCAGCCTGCAGATTTTCAGTTTCTTTTCTCAATAATAAAATGCTCCACCAAACAAAACTTAGGAGGGCAGTAAACAAAACACAGTATATCTTGCATGGTAAATTCATATTCCATGATGTATGGCTAGAAATTGCTCCCTTAGAAAGTGTGATAGCACAGGCTTCTCAAGGGTGTGCTGAAAACACTCCTCATGTTCACTTGTAATATCTAGAGCATTTATTCTCTGGGTTGTGAAGGCATCATCTTGCAGGAAACATGATATAAAATGAGTCTTTGTGTACAGGTAGGGTGGGTTTCCTAGGAGTCTGAGTGTGAGTTTGGAAGACCTGCCATTCTCCATCTGGTTCTCACAATTGGTCACGTGTAGAAAATATGGGGGGAAAAAAAGTCTTTCCCTTTTCCAGTTAAAGTTACCACTGCCTCTTCTCTGCAGAAGGTGATCTCATGGACTGTGATGGGAAATCAGACTCCAGCCCAGAGCGGGAAGCTGTGGATGATGATACCAAAGTGGCTGAAGGAGCTGATGGGATTAAAAAGCGGAAGCGAAAACCATACAGACCTGGTAGGATAAATAACTCACATGATTGCGTGTCCCCTCCACTCTAACACTTTTTTTCTGTGTAATATAAAGTAATGGGAAAACATTATAGAATTCTGAAGTATTCTGCTGCTAATTGTTGATTTTGGCCTTTTTTAATTTAAAATAATTTTTAGTCTACTTATCAAAAGACATTTCCAAGGGTTGCCTCAGCAGTACTCCTGTTCTTAGTGTGTTGTCTGGTATTGGTTCATAATTCAAATCTGTACCTTGTATTCATTTTTAACTCCATGGGAAAATGTACTGGTTTTATATAACTGATGAAGGCCAGTGTTTGTGTGTGTGTATATGTATGTATATATATTGGAGAATTTTTAGTCTTCAGAGAACTTTTTTGCAGGTATCATTTTCTGAAATAATTGATAAGTGTAATTTACTAAATATTTGCAGACAACTGGCAGTGAGTTTTAATTAATTCAGCTACTAAATGAATAAATTTATTTTAATTCGTTAGTTGACTTAATGATCTTGACTATGGCTTAATGTGTGTCATGGGTGCAGAAACACTTAAGCTGTCACCAGGCACAAAAAAATAGTGGTACCTAAATGACTCTGTAGAAAATAACTGACTGATTAGGGCTAAAACTGAACTCAAGATAATAAGCCCTGATGAGACACTGCCTGGCTTGTTGAAGAGCCCTTGGATCACACACTTTGGTATGTCTCAATCTGTGTTAACCTGTCGGGTTTGTGTTTTTAATGCATCTTGCCTCTGCTGTGGATAAGGAGTTGACTGTAGTCTTTGCAGTCACAAACAGTGTAGTTTTCAGCAGTCACACCCATCCTGCTTGCTGAAACAGGCCATATCCTCTGATGATGAAGATAGGAGGGGAGGAGAACAGAGGCAATGAAATGATTGAGGAGCTGAAGGCAAGGAGTAGAGTGAAGGAAAGAAAGGAAGCAAGAGTTACAACACAGTCCAGTTTCTTTTGCTTCTCTCTCAGCAGCTAAACAGATCTCTAGCACTTTCTACCCTCCTCACATCATTGCCCAGGCCGCTGAGTGAGAGCCCTGTCTCAGCAGGTCATGGCCATGTGTATATTGCCTTCCATCATGGGGCCACCCTGGGGAGATGGTGGCACAAACCCACAGCACTTAGCTGAGATTGCCTTTTTCTCTACAACTAATGTACCTCAACAAGCCATTTATTTCTATTGCTGGGTCCTCAGAAGAAGAGTTTTGTTTGCTCAGAGTGGTTTTGGATCATGAGCAGCCATCTATTCGTTTTCTGCAGCCAACAGTTTCCTTAAAAAATAAACCAAACCTGAATCAGAAGTGTGTATATACACACACCCACTGTCATGGACTGGGAGCACTGCAGGTATAGTGAAGGATTCTAAAGTTTCAGGCAGTATGATTAATTATCTTTTCATTTTCTGGTGTGTCTCTCTTTAGTACTGTCATGTGGAGCAGTTGGATATCTAAAGCAATTTGTAGAGGTTTTGGGTTTTTTTTATGGTCCTTTTATAAGGTTCTTTAATAGTTTCTTTTGATAGGTACACTTCTAATTCTAGCAACTCACCAGCATGCCAAGGGAGGGGAAAAGCAACATCTGAAAGTCACCAGGTTTGGTGATTTGAACTTCCCATGGAAGTTTTACAGTTGTAAAATTCCAATCCACTTTGACAATTACATATATACCTCCCGAGGCATCAGAGTTCAGAATGTCTTGCAAAACTCTGAATGAAAATTCCTTAGGTATCTCAGATTCTTTATTAGACCTCTACAGATGCAGTAGTTCCCTTTACTTGCAGAATAATCTTGGCTCTCATTCTTACTATGAAACACAGTTTTAATCAGTATTTGCCTCCTTGTTAGGTATTGGTGGATTTATGGTACGTCAGAGAAGTCGTACTGGGCAGGGCAAGACCAAAAGATCTCTCTCCAGGAAAGATTCTTCTGGATCTGTTTCTGAGCAGTTGCCTGGCAGAGATGAAGGTAAGTGCAGAAACTTGTTTTTAAATTTTTCTTCGTGCTTAATGCAATAAAACTAATGCAAGTCAGCAACAGTTCTTTCCAGAGATGTGCTACAAATGCAAATGTTTCTGTGTGTTGTGATGGTTTTATCAGTTTAACTAAAAATACTCATTCCTACATACTTGTAATTTCAGCAGAGCCCATGATTTATGAACAAACTGAAATTGGTCACTATTTTGGGAGATAAAGAGTGAGGATTTTAAGGGCTGCTGTATTGTGTCAGAGCTCTTTTAGCTTATCTTTGACCAGTAGGAGACAGAAAAAAGGGTAAAGAATGAGGTAGGTCTAGAGCAGTCCTCTTTCTGATACACCTTCCTCCAGATGAAGTTCTGATACAGAGGTATCTTCTGGACCATCACTTTTGATGTCCAACAGTGTTCCATGTTCCACAAATATATCTGATATTTCTATGTATCTGTTTATGTGTTTATGCTCTGGAAAATCCTGTTAGTGAGTTCAGTGACATATTCTTGTTGCATGAAGAAGTAATAGCTTCCTGTTTTAAACTGGATACCTGAAAGTTTTAACCTGTAAGTTTTAACTTCTGACACTGTGATACTGAGTAGATGGGGCACCTAACAAGAAGTCAGATTTTCTTTATTGGCCTTGTTTGCTATGTGTGATTAGACTAAATTCTCACCCATCTGGATTCATTCACACCATGTAATCTAGAAAATCCTGTAGTATCATGGAGGTGAGGGGTGGAATATGTTTAGTTCAGAGCCTGTTTCCTATAAAGTCAGTAGGAGGAGGCAGCTGCTTCTAAAGCTTGGCTGATAAAATGTCAGTTAGAAGACTCCATTTGACTCCTATTTCTTCTCTTTAGCTCTTATGTTTTTAACTGTTCTTGAATCAGTTTGGTCTCTTACTGTACATTTGCACAACGTGGTGGAGACCGGATCTTTACTACAGCACCCAGGCAGTAGTAAATACTAATAATTAAATGTCCTGGCTTGCATTTATGAAGCCAACAAATGGTTCTTCTATCAGTGGAACCCAATATTCTAGCTAGGTCCCCTGCTCAGATACAGTGCTTGCTTTCACTTGATACTAGTGCTACAGCTATGTTTTTCTGCTTTGTAAATATTATTTCAGTGTAGTATACTACATTATTTAGGAAGTACTGAAAATTTTGCTTTATGGTTTTTAATTTCTATAGTGATTTACTCCTTTAAGTAAAAAAAAAAAGTCTAAAAAATTAATTCCCCATTCTGGGTAACAGTACAATGCATATTGTTCAAGAGCAATATTCTTAAGTAAGTATTCTTCAGTTAAAAGTTTGAGCTTCATTTTGTCTGCTCAGGCACAATTGCTGAAAAAAAAAACCTAAGTAAAAAAAAAATCTTTGTATGTTTTAAATCATCGTAGCTTGCTGAGAGCCTGCTTCTCAGCTGCCAGTACTCAGCAGCCTTACCAAGTTTTTTTCTACTCTTGTGTTCCACCCTCTTTCTTGGCAAAATCTCTCTCTCAAACAATACAGAGGTCACAGTGGTGGTGAACTTCATTCTGCTCACTTATCTTCTGAACGTGGAACAGGAGATTACTCCAGTGCAAAGCAGAGCTGATTTTACTACCACAGTAATACAGTTTCTTAAATAACTTTCCAGGGTCATTAACTTCATGTAATTAGTTTTGGCAAGACAGATGTAGCAGAGCTTAAAAAGTTCTGCTTTTACCTGAGGTTTTTTCCTTGGTCTGTGGAAATAAAATACTGAATGATTGATGAGCACTGTACTTTTGTATTTAATAGAGAAAACAGTGACACTTTGGAATATGATAGCTAAATGTGCAATTTTTCTTGAAGGATTTCTTTATAGATTTTTTTTCCTAGCCTTTTCATTTCATACAGCAGTCTTTTCTTAATTTTAAAGGGATTTTTTAATTTGAGAAAAAATAGTGTATAAAATGAAAGGTGATTAATGTGTAAATCAACAATGATGACTTTGGAGATATTACTTCAGTGGCAATATCTTATAAAATACCTGGTTGAACATCACTTGTAATTTCTCTCAAATTACCAAAGTCTATGGTGGCTGGAGATACAAAAGTTCAAGCTCTGTCCTGAGGCAGTGAGGCACAAGAAGGCAGCAGTGTGACTGGTATCACGTGGTGCTTCTTGCTGCCAGAGCCCAGTGACATTCAGTAACCCCGTGCACCCAGCCAGGTAGCAACATACATTAGGTTCACTGCCACTGTGCCTCAAATGAGAGCAAGACACCGAGTATTTTATTTATTTGTACCTGAATGTTCCTTTCCAGGTTGGACAGAACAGCTACCAGACACTCCAGTTGAGGAGTCCACCCCAGCTTCTGAAAGTACTGAGAAAATAAAAAAGCGTTACAGAAAAAAGAAAAATAAACTTGAAGAAACCTTTCCTGCCTACCTGCAGGTAAAGCTGAGGATACACTTTGTGCTTCAGTCCATTTAAAAACCTGGTTTTTAAGTGTGTTGATTCACAGCTCATTTAACCTAATGTTTCCTTTCCCCATTGCTCATTCAGATGCAGAGGGTTTTCTGTAAATAATGTCCACAAGTTGGTAGAGAAAGCTGTTTATTATCTGTAATCCCTGGTGCTCCAGTGATATCTTTCCAATGTATAGATCTCTACTTGTTCTGAGAGGAGACAGGAGGAAAAGAAGCCTTTCTTTTGTCTCTGAACTGACATGTGACATCTTAAGCATTCAGCTCTGTAGGCTGTCTAAGCTATTTCCTCAAGATACTGATTTCTCTTTTTAGAAGATAATAGAACTTAATTTGTGAGGGGAAACTTGTTCTCCTACAGTTTTATGGTTCTTTATGCTCTGCATCTCCCTACTACAGTAATCTCTGTTCTTTCCCCTCCATTAATTCTGTGATGTCCCTAGCAGGTAAGAGGTAGCAGTTGTGGATAATAACCACGGTCTGAATGGTGACTGAGCTATTTACCTACCTTCAACCAGTTCATAAACTGGCTGGTTTATATATGGCTCTCACTGAGGACAGTATTTGGCTCACTGCTCTTCTCAGGCACCTTTTTCATGAACAAATTTATTATCTTGATCACCAGACTTCATGACATAAACCATATTGGGATTGAAAGTAAATAATTGACAGAGAGGCAGAACAATCTATGTCTAAAAATAAGTTGTATTTTGAAAATGGGGAAATGAGTTGGCAAGAAAATAATGAAGCAAAATTTCCTTTGGATTAATAAGGATAAATTTTTTTTCAAATGCTCAATTTACTCTTGTAAAATGTAAAATATTTCTTATATTCTACTTTTGCTAGTGTTAGAATAACTGCTGTTGAAAAACCTATCTTTAGCTTTATTTTTAGCATCTGTTTCCTAAATCAGGATTTTTAAGGACTACATGAAAGAAGAAAATGTTCTTATATAATGAATAAAAATTGGCTTTAAAATTTGATAGGTTGTTGTCAAATTACTGAGAACTCAGGGTTAGGTGAATGATAGCTGTTATATAATGTTTTACAAGATACTGATGGAAGTTAAACATCTTTAGGTGTTCTCTTACTGCAGTTTGACATTAGGATGATTTTGTGCTATAATTGAAACACAGTGTGGCTGTTGCAGGCTCTGGATCACAGGGCATTTGCCTGCTTTTCATAAAATTCTTGTGTGCCCTTGATCAAGTTGCCCAGTAGTATCTATCCCCCTTCTTCAGCTCTCCTTTTTGTGTGAGGAGGATTTTAACCTGGAAGAGGTAGTGCCATACTGCAAGGCAGGTTAGACTGAGACTGTGTTACTGTATTTCCAGTAATCATTGGCTTTTAATGTAAATGTTCATTTTTCAGTAAATAATGTTCTTCCTACACCGAATCCTTTTGTCTTTTTTGCAGGAAGCTTTCTTTGGGAAGGACCTACTGGATACCAGTAGGCAAAACAAGATGAGCCTAGATAATTTACCTGAAGAATCACTTCCAGTGTCATGTAAAACAAATCTGACCACCAATTTCCTGGATCCTTCATCTGACCCCCTTCTTAGCTCAACCTCCACTCCAGCTCAGGCAAAACTGGGACCTCAAGGTATACAAAGCTAAAGTTAGTGATGATTCAGTAGTTTGATTTTGTTCTTGCAAGTGGGGCTTTTCCACTGTCTTTTCCACTTCTCTTACAATCTTTATCTGATGTATTTTTCACTGTTCCCTATGTTAACTGTCCTTGTGAGGTTAAGTTGCACTGATAAGCAGTGATACTCAGCTCGAGGGCTCCAGCTCTTTCAGAAAGAGCAGTGCATGGCACAACAGTTGGCACGTAATGCAGATCTGAAACTCCTTTCTGTAACATCTGTGGCTATAAAACCATGAAAATGAATTCTGTGTAACAATAAGCATACAGATCTATTACAGAAGACAAAAATGCTCTAATTACAAGATATTTTTAGTAGTGTAGTGAATATTAGTTGGATGAATATCATCCAACTTTTATTTTCTTTAATGTTTTAGATTATTTTAGGTTGCCAGTCTCCTCGGAATTTTTGGTTCACCATGTCCTTTCTGAACATGAGTGCCCTGTCCAGGTACAGTTTGTAGCCCATAGGCAATGTTTTGCTTTTGCTATTGCAAAACCTTGCTGAAGTTACTGCTGAGAGTTTTGCAAATAGCCAGAGGGTTGTAAAGTTGAAAGAGCAGCTTCACATGAAGGAGCAATTAAAAGTGAAAACCTTTACTGTCCTCTCCAAATTATTTTTTCTCTGTGTCTTGTAGAACACTCTGTTAGCTAGAGGTGTCTTATCAGTCTGTATTTTAAAAAGCTGTTACTATTTCTTGTCTATATTAGTTAATTTGTGGCTTGTGTTTCAGCTCCTCCTCACAAGTTTCTCCATCTAAAAATGTTTACACACATTGATAGAGTTTCCCCTGTCCAGAGAGTCATTTGAGGAAAGGTCTCTCATTTGTGATTTTTACTCTGTGAAAATCTGCTGAAGGAAAAGCAAAAAGCTGCATTATAATTAAACATTGATTGTTACACTGTTGAAATAGAAATAGGGAATGCAAAAGTCAGCTTGCCCTGAAGGGGAAACAGCTTCAAATGAAGTGTTTCAGGGTCTGTATCTCATTGGTTCCAACAGTACAAGAAGACGTGCTCACATAGACTTTTTTTTCACCCTAGCATTCTTTTGAAGCCAGAGAAATACAGATTCAGAAGTCTTTGCTGGCCTACCCAACTGCCAGATTAAAGTCACTAATATTCATGTATTATGGTTTTAGAAATTCATGCACTTGAAGTGAATTTAATGTTCTATTTTTTAGAAGTCTATGCTTTGTGAATGAGCAGTGTTGTCAAACTTTGACGTTTTATCTTCTTTTTAATCAGAAATAAATCGTAACAAGGTACTTAACAAATAGACCCTCAGCAACAGTTTTAGTGGATATCCTACTGTCCTTCACATTTCATAGACAAGACTCAAGGACAGTGTTTTCTGGCCATAGGAATGTTCTCAACAATGGTCTCTCAAGTGTTCAGACTTCCAGCCAAAATTGTGTCCAGATGGGGCTGTTTGTTGTAGTTGGAGCACAAGTGGGTGAAGTCATCTGCCAGTATTGATCTGTTCCAGGGCAAGCTTCTTTAACTCTTCAGCTGTGACTGTGGGAGACAGTGACTTCCACACCAGCATCACACGTGTGAGAGACACAGATTCATTTTAGTGGTAAACAAGCTAACTGCTGGAGTAGCAACAGCCACATCTTCCCTTGGCTGTCACTGCAGAGGAGCTGGAGGTGGGAACAGTGTCCCAGAGCACCTGGGATGTTTGTTGTCTTGATACAGACCTGGCTTTGGAGCAGGAGCAAACAGAGCTGCTTTATTCACTGCACTGGGAGGCTGTTGGACTGTGTTGTTTTCCTACAGTGCCATTTCTCACAAGGGTTGCTGACTCCTGTGAGAATCCTTGCTTAACTTTTCCACAGGGAAATTGCTTTTCTTGGAAACTCCACTTGTTTAATCCATCAGTGGAAGGTTAGATGCACCTAGTGATCTTTGTTCACCATTACTTGCTAGTAACTGCAGCTGAAGTGAGCTTTGGGCTCCCAGTCTTGAATTCTGTCTGTCAGAGAGGCTGCAGCTCTTGTTTTCAGTCCCAAGCCCCCCTTTTGGGCAGTGTTATGGTGTTCAGAGTGGGACCAGCCCTGCCCAGGCAGTGCTAAAGCAGAGGGCAAAGGCTTTGCTCACTGGGAGCTCCAAGCACCAGATCTCCAGGGTGTCCCTGGCTGTTCATGGGAAAGGCTGAAGGTGGTCTTTGGGATTTGTTGCATCCTGAGTGGTCTGAGGGCTATCCATATCTCTCTTGAGTTTCTTGACCTGGGTGCCTCTGATGAAGGCTCTGGCAATGTGATCTTTCCTTTAGTCTGAAATACCTTAAATTCAGAGTGTTCTTTTTAGAGATGCTGAAAAAGTCATCTGCTCAAGCAAAGTCTCCAGAGAATGCTAAGGAAATTCTTCCTAGAGAAAAGGGAGAGCAAATTGCACTGAGCTTCTGTGCAACGGGTTCAAATGCTGGTGGACATTTAATAACTAGATATCTTACTGTGTGATTAAACTTCTTGGGGTGGCTGAAGCCTTGGGGGAGGTGTTTTTATTCTTTTAGAACTTCATAAATAAATAAAAGTAAATGTATTGGAAGAATTGGGATCATGAAATAGCAGTAGAACTGTGTTCCCTTAGATATCCAGCATTACAAGCAAATTATTTTCCTTTTTGCTTTGTCTTAGTTTCTGTCTCCATTCTGAAAGAGTCAAATTAATGAGCAGTATTGAGCTATTTGTTTGGCAGCAGATGTCAACCAGCTATTGATTCTGATGTGAAGCAGCTGACTAAAGTGATTTAGTTATTTTCAGGATCATATTTAGCACACATGGAATTAAAAAAAAAAAGGAAAAAATAGAAGAAAAAATAAAAATATGCTTTAGATTAGATGTCTGATATAAGACATGGATCACAGAGTCTAGCACTCTGCTATCACCAACACTCAGCCTTTTTATAGACTTAACAAGCTCCAGTTTGAAAGGAGGCAGCTTTTTTCCAACCTACTAATCTCATTGGAAGGCCATTACAGAGTGTGATTGCCTTAATAGTTAGGAGCCCTCTAATTTGAAGCCTGAATTTATTCATGGCCAGTTTGTAGCTACGGGTGGTAAACTCTTCAGTTATATCTTTCTGCCTGAGCTCTTTCTAGCTACTTATACACTATATTTTTATTCAAATTAGTTGAATTTTTAGGGACTCTTTCCAAGCACATTACTAAGGGCTGTGGAGAAAAACACCAGAACACACAATACCACAGAATTAAAGGCTGCTAATGCAGCCTCAGTGCTTCCTTCATAAGGGTTTTTTTTTTTTGCTCCTTGATCCTTTACCTGCCTTCAAGTAGGAATTCAGGGAAGTTAAAGAATAGCTAAAGCCAATCCTTTGCCTGCCAGTCAGCTAAAGTCATTAACATCACCCCGTGGTGCCTGGGGTTAGTTAGTTACTGGCATAATTAGGCCACATTGCCAGAAGGAAAATAAGTACCTCAAAAAAACCCCAAACCAACAAACAACCCAAAAGGAAAGCACCAAACCCCCAACAACCTGGTTCTGCTTAAGACCTTACATTTCATAGTGCTTTTTATCTGGCACACAGAATAACTATACCACAAAGAGATGGGGCTTTGAGGCACTTTTTCATACTTCCATAGGAGCTGTATTCTTTATGTACAAGTAAACAGGCTGGTCTGCACTGGCACCTAATGGAGTGGCAAACATAAACCATGAGTTAATTAGGATGGTATAATCTTGCCTGCATTGCAAAGGATAAAAATAAAGAATAAAAATAGTGAAGAGAAGAAAATAATTTTCTTTTTGACTTTCCGTAATGGTAGAGAGAAAAAGTGTCTCTGAAAAACAGGAATTTGTAATTCATTTTAAAGTTTAGCAGCTTGGAAAGTAGCCTCGTGGTATAAGTAAATCCTTGGCACCAGGCCTCTGAATTAAGCTAGAAATACTTTCCTGGGGCATGTGGGTTGGAAAGAGACCCTATATGTGTGAAATTCATTCATTCATTCCCTGACTGTATGGTCCCTTTTCAACCTGCCCATATTTGTTTTCCACACTGTACAGTTGATATGAATCCCTTTGCTCAGTTTAATGATATGTGCATTTACCATTTCATCATATTCATTGGTCTGCTGGTGATTGTTCATGTGAGAGTCTGCAGTTTCTCCTGAAAATGCTTTTTCTCAGCTTTTATTTATTTGTCAAACAATTTTCTTCAAAAGTTGCACATCTATAATAGTCCCAAAAACCTAGTTAATAAAACCAGATGGGCCATTTGGAGTCATTTCTCTCTAGTGAATTGGATGTCAAGAAGATAATAATAGACAGATTTTATAATTTAATATTAAATAATTTATTCCTAGGACCAGGCCAGTTTTTCCTAGACAACAAACAAACATGACATTTCTGTCTCTGGCTGTTCTCATCTCCTCAGGATTTCTTCTAATCTGAAAACCAGCATCTCCAATTCCCATTTACTTACTACTGCTTCTTACTCTTGCATTTTACTTCCCCATCAGGGTGTAGTAAGTGGTTGTTCTGTAGTCCTAAGATAATGCTAAAGATCATATGGTAAGAGAAGTAGCTGAACCGCTTTCTTACCTCTTTTTTTTTTTTTTTTTTGTAATAAAATTCCCTCTTGATTAGCTGTGAAGTGTGCTCTTTTTGTTGATTTTTACATTCATAGGCCTTTGTGCCTTAGACTGTTCAAATTCTCACCAGGTGTTGGGTTTTTTTCACCTGAACACATCCAGTCTTCCTTCCACATGGCTGATCACATTACATCCCATGATCAGTGATACTCTACTGGAGAAAATACTTAACAAAGTAAGCACATGAAGGTGGCTACAGCACTCCCTGTGAGGGGATGCTGGTCAGCAAGTCTCACCCCAGAGTGTCTTGCAGTGCATAACACACAACAAAGGCCTTTAGAGCCCAGACAATCTGTGTTTGAGTTTAAAGCTCAAGCTGTAGGACATCAGCTATAAATGCCATGACTGGCTGATTTTCTTTATTGCATCTATACAGGTACCACTGATGATCCTTTAGCTGATCTTTCTGAGGTCTTAAATACTGATGATGATATCCTTGGAATCCTTTCTGATGATTTGGTAAAGTCTGGAGATCATTCAGGTAAGTATGTTTATGATGTCTTTCCAGTATTTTATTTCTGGTGTGGTTGGTTGTGGTTTTTTTCTCATTATTATAGATGTATCTCTAGGTTATACTCTTGGTGATTTCAGATGCAATTTTCATATCTTCAGAATCTTGGTTTGAGATGATTTTGTTGTCTTCTATCAAAAAAGAAAAAAAATCCCCAGCCTTTTCAGCATTTTGTTTTACTTGGCTCTTTGCTTTGCTGCTCAAGAGAGAATACAATGTAGCTGCTGTTGTCTATCATACCTGCCTAGCTTTTATCAGCATGCAGCTTTTTCTTTTCTTTTTGTTTTGTTTTGTTTTCGTGTTATAATCATCCATTTTATCTGGTTTGGGTCCTGTAGGTCTTGATTTATGCACTTTCCAGGTTGAGAACTCACCCTCCCCATTTGGTAAGAAACTAAACAATGGATGATCCATGGTTAGCAGTAGTCATCTCTCCTAGTGGTCTTAGCTGAAAGATCTGCATGTGTAGAAAGTCGTACTCCTTTGCTGTGTCACTAACCCATGCTTTCATTCTCCACTCTTTCTGTGGTGTTTTCAGTCTAACACGACCTCTGAGCTCTGCACTCTGCATAAAGTTTTGCTTACAGCTCTAAAAAGCCTTCCTGAGTTTTTATGTTTCATGATACAAAGCCCATGCATTTTCTTGCTGCCACTGTTAATATTACTTCTAGTAGTAGTGTGTAGTTGTTATCATAGTGGTATCTTTTGTAAATTAAAAGCATTTTAACAGTGTGAATATACTAAAGCATGAATAAAGCAGTGAGCATCAATCTTCTTTCCACTGGATGGTGATTCATCACTTTACGTAAGACACAGGTTGGCTCTAAGTAGAAGGGCATGTTTCATTATTTTAAAATTGTTTTTTATTTGCTCTCTAATACAGAAATAGATTTCAGATACTGAAGTGTCTAGTTATTTTATTTTTTTTTCAGAGATCTTTCTGGTTTGTGAGGTTTGTTTATTTGTAAAGTATGTTGGGAAATTTATGTAGTAAGTTATATTTTCTCAGTCACTTTGTCTGATGTAACCTAGGCTATTCAGTAGTTGTTTTTGGAACAGCAGCTGCTCTAACTTGATGTTGACACTTCAGCAGCACTTCAGTAGATAGGTGATGTAATGTTACAAGAACATATAGAGTTAATATTAAGGAACATGAAGATGAACCATACTGACTGCTGCTGTGGGGGTTTTACAATATGAACAATAGTTATAGTGGGACTACATACTGAAAATCATACACTCACATCCATCTTCTGCCTAAAGTCAGTACTCTTATTTCACATTCTTCCAGTTGCATCCTGTTCAATTAACATTCCTCAAGCAGTACAGTAAACTGGAGGCAAATAATGGGTGGTTTTGTTTATTTTTTCTAAAGAATGTCCTATTTTGCCTTACCTGTCAAATCATAGAAAGCCCTGGTTTAGTTGATAGCTCATTGCTAGGGGGGGAAAAAACCCGTATGCTCTTCATACCAATGAATTTCACTAATTATGTCTAACATAATATTTTGTCTTCCTTCAGCTGGATTGGATATTGGTCCCATCTCTGATGATCCATCTTCTCTGCCTCAGCCAAATATCAACCAGAGTTCACGGCCATTAAGTGAAGAGCAGTTGGATGGAATCCTCAGTCCAGAACTAGACAAGATGGTCACAGATGGTAATGGATTTTGTCCATCATCTTGGTCTTGGTCTAGAAAACTCAAGTAGAAATCTTCCTCTTTCTCACATTGTTTATGTGTATACTGTAATACAATTATTTGGACTTGATTGCAGAATTAATTATATTGCATCTTTTGATGATTACTCATTCTGTGTTGTCTTTACTTTGTTCAGGTGCTATTCTTGGCAAACTGTACAAAATCCCAGGTGGGTGTTCTAATAATTCTTGTCTTTCTTAAAATTGTTGTGGTTTATCCCCAGGCAATAGTTCAGCTCCACACAGCTCCTCATTCACTCCTCCCTCGTCCCACTGGGATGGGGAGAATTGGGAAAAAAAGTAAAACTCATGTGCTGAGACATGAACAGTTTAATTAATTTAATTAAAATAAAGTAAGAGAGTAACAGTGGGATTAATAGTTGTAATAGTAGTAGTGAAAAGGAATATAACAAAAAAAAGAGAGAAATAAAACCCAGGAGAGGACAAGTGATGTACCCTGCAATTGCTCACCACCAGCTGACTGGTGCCTGAGCAGCAGTTCCCCTCTGTCCAGCTGCCCCCAGTTTATGTGCTGAGTGTGAGGTCCTGTGGTATGGAACAGCCCTGTGGCTAGATGGGGTCAGCTGCCCTGGCCATGCTCCCCCAGCTTCTCCTGCACCTGCTCACTGGCTGAGTGTGGGAAACTGAAACATCCTTAACTGAAGATAAGAGAGAACAAAAACATCCCACTGTTCTCACACAGCTACTAGGACCAGCTACTAGGAAGAAAATTATCTCTATCCCAGCCACAACCAGGGCAATAACAGAGTTGATAAACAAGGTCAGCAAGCTCACTCACTCGTGCTCTTTCTGCAGAGCTAGGAGGAAAAGATGTTGAAGATTTGTTCACAGCTGTATTAAGTCCAGCAGCCACACAGCCAGCTCCTTTGCCACAGCCTCCACCACCACCACAGCTCATGTCTCTGCACACTCAAGGTATGTTTCCTTGTTACTTCTAAAGCCATTAGCCTGGTCATGAGAGTTGTGCACCCTTTAAATACTGATGTGAAAGTAGGACATGCCTCACATCCTGCTGTTGTTCATTTGGGGAATCTGCTAGTGATCATTTTTGAAGTATTATTCTAAAACCATCCTGAAGTGGGGGTGTGATTAATATGCAGATGAACAGTGCTAATAGGGAAGAATAGTTATTTGGTTTTTTTCTGACATATTGGAGCTTTTATTTTAGCTGACACTTCCATGGTTTTGAGATATGTCTGTGATAGAACATGTTCTCTCCTGACTTTAATTACTTTTGAGTACCTCCTCAAGGGTAATGGAATGGTCTGTATAGCAGTGATTTACTGAGTCTTAATTTCCTTCAAGAATTCAGTTTATCATATTAGCTAGACCTTAACAAATAACAGATAGAAGACAACATAATTTTTAAATGTATCTGGGAGATGATATTTTCTTTTCTTTGTACTACTAAAATTATCATGAGTGATACAGCATATTCCTGCTTTTATATTGAAAACAAGGGGAGACTGGTTTTATTTATTGTTGTTACCATTAGAAAATTATTCTTTTTTTTTTTTTTAGCAGTGTGTATGCGCTCTCTTCTTATCAGACATCACCTCTAGTAGATTTTCCCTGAACTCCTGTGAACAGTGCCCATTCTGTTAGACTAGTACTACAAAAAGTAGTATGCAAATTCATTTAACCAGCAAATTAATCATAAGAAGAAAAATGATTGGTTTCCTACTTGGATGGATTTCCAGAAAAATGAAAGGCATCAAAAAGTCTTAGAAAGAAGAGAGTTTAAAGCAAATAATGAGGTGATATAAAGCAAAAGATAATACAGATATCATTGCCTATTTCCTAGTTACTTGAGTATGTGGAGATAACTTCAGCATTTGGGCTCTATAAAATTGTTTAACTTCTCCCTGTGGGAACTGCCACAATTGCAAAGTTTTAGGTTTGTAATTTGTTTCAGTTATGCATAATGATCCACGTGTTTCTGTGAGATAAATGCTTCAGTAATGAGGAAGCTTGCATCAGCTTTCAGCAATTTCAAATAAAATTCATGCTCTCTCCTCATAAAGATGTGATCCTGCAGTGCAAACCAGCAGCATGACTCTCCAGCCTGTTTGTCTGACAGGTCTTCACAGTGACTGTATCTATATTGCCTGTTTAGCTGCCAGAATAAAAAAGGATGTTCTCCTAAATTTTGAGTTCCTTTCATCTAAACTATACATGCTGCCTAGTGTATATAACCTATAGATCAGAAGACAGTCTTCTAAAGCATGAGAGAATGATACAGTGTCATCCTACAGATGCATCTCTAATTCCTGAGCTGCTGCTATGCTTTTAAGAAATACTGGGACAACAGTTATAATCACAGTGAAGTGACAGGGATTCAAAGGCCAGTGTTAATTCTGTGTAGGAACATCTGCAAATACCATCTGCTGTGATGAATCTGCCTGTGCCACATTTGTAATATTGTAATCAAATAAATAAAATTTTCTGCCTTAGCACTGCTAGGCTGGACATTTAATTAGGAAATGCTGATGCTCGTTTGACTAGATTTATCTGTTTCATTGCTTACAAATTAAGGAGTTAGTAGATAATGAGGCTTACTTTAGCACACTGCTGAAAAATCTCAGAAGAGGAGATGTTTAATTCAGGTGGCTAATGAGGACCAAAACCAACTTTCTCTGGGATTATTGCTTGAATCTGGGTATACCAAATACAGCAGACCATTAGCCTTTAAGAGTATTCCTCAATGTACAGTGCTGTAACATGGGCTGCTGCAAAAGTTTTGGAAATCCTTTTTAAAGACAGGGATTTTTTTAGACAAGAAGAAAAAAGTCAGTGCAGGGATGTGATATAGTAGAAAGAATCCCCTGAGCTTGTAGGAAAGCAATGTAAACTGGTTTAAAATCTTCTCCAAAAATGTAAGGTCAGTACTGTAAAATTTTTAAGCATTTCGTTTTTCTTTAAAGCATTCAGTTTTTCTTTAGAGGAGATGTCATTTTTTCACTGAAAACTTCCACCTCTGCTTTAAGTGTTCATCCTTTCAAGCAGTAATTTAAACTTCTTCTTTCCAGGAGAGAATGCATTTCCAAGAGTGCCCCTTATGAATGGCCTGATTGGCCCTAACCCTCATCTCCCTCATGCAGCTCTGACAGCTGGAGGTGGACTGGGAACTTTCTCTCCCATTACACAGCAACCATATCCTGATACCAGGTAAGTCAAGATGGGAAATAAAGAATATCTAGTGTTGAGCATTTATCACCTGGGGGGTGTGTTTTTATTATGAATACTGTGATATTAACAATATTTAGCTACTTAGTCCTCAACAGCCACTACAAAAGCTTCAGTATTCATGCAGCCTGTTCACTACTGAAGTAGCAAGCAGAATAAGTACTTTGCTAATTACTTGGGTTTTCTTAATTTGAGAGAAGTCTATTTAAAACAAAACCCCTTTCTGCTTTGTCAGGGATAAGAATCCAGCATTTAACCCAATGGTGAGTGATCCCAACAGCTCATGGGCACCATCTGCTCCCCCTCTGGAAGGTGAAGGTGATACGATGTCCAACGCTCAAAGAAGCACTCTTAAGTGGGAAAAAGAAGAAGCTCTGGGTGAAATGGCAACAGTAGCACCTGTTCTCTATACAAATATCAACTTCCCTAACCTGAAGGAAGAGTTCCCAGGTGAGTGATTTACTGAAAAAAAGCTAAATATTTTGCATCAATTTATGCTTGAAAGAATGTGCAGTAGACTTACCAGAGCCTTGTGTATGAACACACTCTTTGATTGCAGACTGGGCTACGAGAGTGAAGCAGATTGCTAAACTGTGGAGGAAAGCAAGCTCACAGGAGAGAGCTCCATATGTGGTAAGAGCAATTGCCACTTGCATTCACATACTTCCAACAAACATATATTTCATTTATAAGGTTTTGATTTGTTTTTTTGTAATATAAATTAAGTTTTAGGGTTAGTGAATATTCACTTACTCTAAGAATGGAATGCCTTTGTAATTAAACTTCTAACTGAATACTGCCTGGATTCTTTGCTTTTCAGTCTTGGATAATGTTTCAAACTGAAAGAGGGTGGATTTAGATTAGATATGGACAGAAATTCTTTACTGTGAGAATGGTGAGACACAGGTGGCCCAGTGAGGCTGTGGATGTTCCCTCCCTGGAAGTGTTCAAGGCCAGGTTGGATGGGCTTTGGGGAAGGTATCTCTGCTCATGGCAGGAAGGTTGGAATTTGATGATCTTTAATATACCTTACAACCCAAACTATCCTGTGATAGCAACAAATCATTATGGGACTTTGCTCTCTCATCTTCCCCTCTCACTGGTCTTTACTTCTTTGCTCCATCAGAGCTGCTGAAGTCTTCTACCTGCTGAATGGCCATTCCAGAGGCATCAATGCTTACATCCCTACTTTCCTCATTTTCATCTACTCCTGTATTCTTGTCTTATTGTTCCCACTCACTGCTTACTCTTCTATAGTTTTGCACTAGAAACTTTTTTATGTCTTCCATGTTGTGGGGTTTGTGAAGGATTTAATTTTTCTCTCAAAAGCATTCACTGTCTTCTCACCTGAGTCATGTGAACACACATATTTGTAGAAGCTTATCTGGAGATACACGGTTGTTGATTCCATTCTGCAGAACTTCTGCCATTCAGATGGTGACCCTTAAGCTTTCTTGAAACCTCTTGTTTGAAGCCTGTCCACATCCAAATCTCAAAACCTAGATTATTCATTCTTTTTGACTTTACCAGCCTTTGATTAATTTCCTGTCACGTCTCCACTCTCTTCTCGTTCTTTACTTTGCTTCTTCATAGAAGTAATTGGATGATCATTCTCACTTTGAAGATCTCTGTGGATTTCACAGAGTTATGTTTTCAGAAGTCTCATAGCCTCTCTCCAACTGTACTTTTTTAATATAGTCCCATTAGTAAGAAAATTTTATTCCCATGTGTGTTGTTGGCTCAGAGCTTGGCAGTACTGACATCATCTCCTGCTGTCCAAATTTTAAAGGTCTCCATGTGTCTCTGACAACTTTTAGAGGACAAATCAGTCCCTCAAACTAAATGTGGGAAGTGGAGTTCTTGATCATGCTGAACCCCTTTCCACTTGAAAGAATAATTCTCTATTTTCTAATTTGTATCACCAAGGCATCTTCAGTATTCTGCTTTTTATTCAGGTCTGTAAGTTCAACACCTTTGGACCTCTAATCTTGTCCATGCTGTATTTAATATCAGTGATTACTTCTGTGCAGGATTGATGAGATACTACCCACTGCACTTGCATTGATGGATTTTTATACAGGAGTTTATCACTTTACTATTATTTCCATTACTGGTTTTTCTTCTTTATTCTAAACAAAGGCAGTTCTGTTCTCCTGCTGGAGAGCTAAAAAGCAGCTGCAGAAATGATTTCCTTCACGTTGGGAGGAGGGCTCATGCAGGCATGCACACAGGAGGATTTGCACAGCAAGAGGCTGTTACTTCCTCACAGAAGTTACAGTCTGTGTGCTCTTGCCATCCAGCTGTTGCTAGTGTTCCTGGCATTGTACACACAGTAACCTGTGGTACCTCTCGTGAGGGACTTGCACTTAATGGGGCTGAGTAAAGGCTACCTTGGAAATGAAATTGCGAAGAGCTAGTAAACTTTCACTCTTGGCTTTTTACTTTCCTTAGTAAGCACAATCCCATCACTTACTGGGGAAAAATGACATTAATTTTTCCCCTGCTGTGACACTGGTGCTCTCATCCATGTCACTGTTTCATTGTTGGAGGGGAAGGATTAAAGCCTTTTCTGCTAGGCAACCCCTACTTGACAACTGCAAATGAAATTGTGAAAAAGATATGAGGGTTTGATTCAGAAAAGGAATCACATCCTAGATTGGTGATAAAACAGACTCTTTGAAACTTCCATTAGATGCTTTAAAGTGTCAGTATGGCTGTAAAATGCCTCATTGAAAAGAAATTGCTGTTCTTCCATCCAATTTTTCCTGATCCATAAGCCCATATCCTATGTTTATACTGCTAACTTAACACAGATGGAGATCTATAGAGGCTATTTAATGGAGTAGACTGTATTTTTCTTGTCACTGAAGTTCCTCACATTAGTGGCCTTTATTGATCCAAACATCATCTGCTGTGCTCTTGTCTTCAGACTGCAGACCACACCAATATGTGATTTGAAAGGTAAACTGGTGGGATTCCTGCTTTTTGGCACAGCACAGTACCTGAACAGACACTCCTAACGTATAGAAAACCTCTACTGCTAATAACTCCTTGTTCTTTCCGTGTATGTTAAATGCAGAATTTCTCACAGAAGTGAAATATTTTCAGTTTGGAATTCCTTTTCAAGTGCTTAATTTAGTTCTCATAAGCATGTGTGTGATTAAAGAAGGCTCTGCAAATCGTTTGGTGATAGATCTCGTAGGAATAACAGCTGCGGTGTTCACACCTAGGAGCAGAAAATAAGGCTAAGTACATTCTTTTTTTTTTTTTTTAATCTTTTCCCAGCAAAAAGCCAGAGATAATAGAGCTGCTTTGCGCATCAATAAAGTACAGATGTCAAATGACTCCATGAAAAGGCAGCAGCAACAGGATAGCATTGATCCCAGCTCACGCATCGACTCCGACCTCTTTAAGGATCCATTAAAACAGAGGGAATCGGAGCACGAGCAGGAATGGAAATTCAGACAGGTGTGTTCCATTTAGGGTGTTTTGTTATTTTTCTTCCAGCTTTTTACTGCGTTGTTGGAATCTGCTATAATAAAATCAATTTTAATCTTTCTTTGTATAAAGTATAAAGTCATTCTGCGTAGGAAGAAAAGAGATGCTGTAACATGAATGCTGCTTGTAAACACTAGAAAACTTTGTTTTGAAACTTAAATCCTCTTAAATCCAACCTCTTATGGAAATAGGTTACTCTTGCATTGTATGGCTGGCTAGTGTAGTAGTTTGTTTTCCTATAAATATATCCTAAAGTTTCAGTTATAGATTCAGTCATCAGAAACATTTTGTGTACCCTGGGCTTACAGGTGTAATCTTTTTCCTCATGATTTTAAAACAGCAAATGCGGCAAAAAAGTAAACAGCAGGCCAAAATAGAAGCCACACAGAAGCTTGAGCAAGTGAAGAACGAGCAGCAGCAACAGCAGCAGCAACAGCAGCAGCAACAGTTCAGTTCACAACAGCTTCTGAACCAGTCTGGCTCAGACACACCTAGCAGTGGGATCCAGAGCCCCTTAACGCCACAGGCTGGCAATGGCAGCATGTCTCCTGCACAACAGACATTCCATAAGGATCTGTTTGCAAAGCAACAGCTACCTGCTACCCCTACATCAGCATCCTCAGATGATGTGTTCCTGAAACCACAAGCCCCACCCCCAACTCCAACCCGAATCCCAGTACACGATTCCCTGTCTCAGTCTCAGACTCCTCAGACATCATCACAACAGATGTTTTCTCCAGGTTCCACTAGCACAAGACCTCCTTCTCCAATGGATCCATACGCTAAAATGGTGGGAACACCTAGACCAGCACCTATTAGCCAAAACTTTGTTAGAAGAAATACCATTGCACCATTGGATACCTGTGCACCACAGTCATCCATAGCTCGGCCCATCCAGGTAACTGAGCCATCCGGAAGCAGGCCTTCACCAGTCAGGGAGTCATCATCTTCATCTCCAGGTAGCAGCGATCCCTATGCAAAGCCACCTGACACACCCAGGCCTGTCATGGCATCCGAGCAGTTCTCCAAACCACTGGGGGTGCCGAGGTCGCCGGTCGTTATGGAGCAGTCAGGGAAGGTTCCGTTGGCAGCCGGAAGCGGCGACCCGTTTGCGAAGCCAGCTCCCAGAACCGACACGTTCCAGAGACAGAGGGGAGCTCCCGCCGAGGCCTACGCGCGGCCGCCGCTGCCTCCGACTCCTACTCCCGGCGATGGCAGCCCCGGGCCTTTTAAAACCCCCATGCGCCCACCTCAGTCCCCGCAGGATCCCTACGCCTCGATGCCAGCCACGCCCCGGCGCGTTGCTGTCGATCCCTATGAAAGGCCAGCTCTGACGCCGAGGCCGGTGGAGAACTTCTCCCATAGTCAGCCCGCTGACCCCTACAGCCAGCCTCCCCTTACTCCCCACCCTGCCATAAAGGAGACTTTCGCCCATCCGCCCCGGATTGTGCGACAGCAGGGCGATGCTTTCCCTCAGTCAGGACCCATTTCAAGGCCAGCTTCTCAGGACCCGTACTCCCAGCCTCCAGGTACTCCTCGGCCGGTTGCCGACCCTTACGCCCAACCTCCGGGAACTCCTCGGTCCGCCACGGTGGATCCATATATGCAGCAGCCACCCACACCGAGACCTGCTCAGCCAGCAGATTTGTTTGCTCAGTCCTCAGCAAATCAGAGACATTCTGATCCGTATGCCCAACCCCCTGGAACACCAAGGCCGGTTCTCAGCGATCCTTATTCTCAGCAACCAGCAACTCCAAGGCCAGGGATTCCAGAGAGTTTTACCAGACCTGCGATGACAAGACCAGGACTCATACCAAACAGAGATCCTTTCCTGCAGACACCACAGAGCAGGCTGCAGGGCACTTTTGTCAGGCCATCAGATCCATGTTCTCAGGCTCCCCGACCTGCAGGACCTGCAATAACAGATTCATTTAGCCATGGTCCAGCTGCTGCAGCACGTGACCCATATGATCAACCACCAATGACTCCGAGACCTCAGCCAGAATCTTTTGGAACTGGTCAGCTGGGCCATGATGCTGCTGAACAGCCACGGCCTGGATCTGAGAGCAACTTCAATGCATCTGGAAATTCTCCAATGAATTCTCAAGGACAACAGTTTCCCAAAGTTCCACAAGTTCCTGGCCCAGCACCCACTACAGGAGTAACAGACACACAGAATACCATGAATATGTCTCAAGCAGATACTGAGAAGTTAAGACAGGTGAGAATAATATTTAATATTGATGGTATTAAACATTTTGGAACTAGAAGAATTACCCCATTCTTGTTAATATTTTAAGTTTCTTGCCAGTAATCATAGCTATATAACATAGAATTACCATCATTCACTTCATATCTTAACTTGGTCCTCCTGGACAGAACCACAATATATAGAATTTAGAAACATCAGTATTTTTTAAGGAGAAGAGGCCACCTTTGAAGCCAGTGAAGATGTAGATAATTGGTCTCTAACAGCTCTTTCATTAACATCTTGAAAGGGCAAATAAATCTGTCCTGTAGCAGATGAGATGTAGAACTGATTGTCAGTGACTTGTTTACTATCTGAAGAAGGGGGTATAGGCAAAGGTCTGGGACTAGACATCTGCCTTCTCCGTTGGCTGACATCTTGAGGTGAATCCTACCATGGGTCACTACTGTCCTTGAGGCACATCCGCTCTGGGATTTTGACAGTGGATGTCTGGCAAATGGTTCTTGGAGACATAGAATCACCTTAAACCTGTGGAAAGTTGCTCTGTCTTGTTGGCCAGGAGCAATGGGAAGTGGATTTAGTAGGAAAATTGTAGTAATTTCTGCAGCTTTGGCATAAACCTCTTGCTGAATTTTCCTTAGTGGACCTCTGGTCACCTTTCTGCCTCAGAACACACCTTTTCATGGGCAAAAGGGCCTGTGTTATTAGAACAGAAAGAGAGGCGCTTGTATGTTAATTGGTAACATGGGTTCACACTGTACACTAACAAGAGGTCTGAAGATTAAGTTGTGTAACCAGCATCTGGCACCTTTTGATCCTTCTTCTAATTTTGAGGTGATTATGGTAGCTTATATTTTTCTGTAGTGATTGGAGAATTTCTTTCCTCCAAAAGGCTTGAGCTGGGTGAGTGCAACACTTCAGATCTGTCAGTTGCAGTGTCAAGCACAATGATTTATTTTCCTCTTTTACACAGCGCCAGAAATTGCGTGAGATTATTCTGCAGCAGCAGCAGCAGAAGAAGAATGCAGTTCGTCAGGAAAAGGCCTTGCAGGACGCAGCAGCTCCTGCCCATGCAGCTCCACTTCAGCACTGGCAGCAAGACAACTTAAACCAGATCTTCAACCGGCCTCCTCCTCCCTACCCAGGCAATATTAGGGCCTCCGTTGTCCCCCCAGGTGGGCCGAGGTTCACCGTGTACCCAAAAGACCAACGTGGACCATTTCCTGCTGATGGGCAGTTCAACAGACCCCAGTTCCCAGGCGAGATGAATCCCATGGGGATGAGACCTCATGGTCTCAGGTGAGCTCTTTGATCTCTTAAACCCAGGATATTACAGGGGTAGGTCTAAATTTACAGAAATTTGGTGATAAACTGGGGGAGTGGTGAAGAATCATCTGTGTTGTGGACAGTAGCTGACAGACTTCCCACAAGTCAGTGTATATAGTGAGTTTTCCTGTAAGGATCAGAATGTGTATTTTACACTGTTTTTTATTGGGAATTAATCAGGAATAAAAATGGAGCAGCAGTGATACCAATGAATGTTCTATGATCCAAAAGATTTCCTTGCTTATGGTTTTGGGGCATTTCTTTCTCTTTAAAAAAGTAAAACGTCTGACTTCACCTTGGATGCCTTAATAATGAACAAATGTAATATTCTTGTTGTCATTTATAATGAATATATAATCGAATACCAGCTTCTGTCTGTGATATTTTTTCAGTGAATGCTATGATACAAAACACCAGTATTGACAAACATTCTCATCTCAGGAGATTTCAATATTGTTTTAAATATTTGGGATTTATTTCTGTAATTTCTGAATCCACACAATATTATTTTTATGCTGAGTTGAATTAACTTGTATTTTATTTACTGAAATACTTCTTATTGTCAATAATTTTCTATTTATTATTATTGGAGTTGAAAACAGGTTGTTTATGAAACATAATTAAAGCAATTATTATATTGTAGTCATAAAGCTCATTTAAATGTAAGCATAATTAGTCAAAATATTTATTTAAATATCTTAATGAATGCATCATGTAAAGCATTTTGGTGAATAGTCATTCAGTTAAGTATGCCAGAGCAGGCAATTCTGAGAAAAAAAAGATTATTTAGTCTTTCATACTTCCTTTTAGATATGGGTTTCCAGGAGGTGGCCATGGTCCCCCATCGGGTCAGGAACGTTTCCTTGGTCCTCAGCAGCCAATGCAACGCCCTGGAGTTCCACCACAGCTGAGAAGATCTCTGTCTATTGATATGCCTCGGCCAGTGAGCAATCCACAAATAAATAATGCATCTGCAATTGCTCAACATTTTCCTCCCCAGGGGATTCCAGTTCAGCAGCACAACATACTGGGCCAGGCATTCATCGAGCTACGTCACAGGGCTCCCGACGGTAGGCCCAGGCTCCCTTTTAATCCTGCTGCTGCAAATGTCATGGATGCAGCAGCACATCAGCGACATGCAGGCTTCATACCCAGGCAGGAGTTCCCAGGCCCAAGACAGGCAGAACCACTGAGACACAGTTCTCAAGGTATACCTAACCAGCTGCAGATGGCTACAAGTTTGGAACATATGTCCCAGTCCCAGCAGGATCAAATCAATCCTGACAACCCACCTGCACTTGTAATACGTTCTCTGAGTCATCCACCAGTTGCTGATGCATTCCCAGGTCCACCTTTGGCTACATCTGCACCAAGTGATGAATCTGCAAATTTACAGATTCCCAACCAGCCAAGTGATGGTCTAGAGGAAAAGCTTGATCCCGATGATCCTGCTGTAAAGGATCTGGATGTGAAAGACCTTGACGGGGTTGAAGTCAAGGATCTGGATGATGAGGATCTAGAAAATTTGAATCTAGACACAGAGGATGGGAAAGGAGATGAACTGGACACTTTGGATAATTTGGAAACCAATGATCCTCACCTTGATGATCTTCTGAGATCTGGGGAATTTGATATAATTGCATACACAGACCCAGACCTTGATGTAGGGGATAAGAAAGGAATGTTTAATGAAGAGCTAGATCTCAGTGTTCCCATCGATGACAAACTAGATATCCAGGGCAAGACAGAAGAACCAAAACAGAAAGAACAAGGTGATAGAACTGTTTCCTCTCCTGACACCCAGTCTTCACAGAAGAAATCTACTACAGAAAATGAAATTAAGACAGAAGTGCTTTCCCCAAACACTCAGGAGGAAAAGAAGAATGAAAATGAAAAAAGTGATGGAAATGCTGAATCCACCAGTACCCAACAAGTTGCTGAAGGGGAGTTAAAGGATGGAGAACAGGCTCCCGTGCAGCCTGCTAACCCAGAATTCCCTGACAAAGCTACTGCTGTTCCTAGTCAAGAAACAACTCTGCCTAGTCCAGATGCTCAGGGATCTGCTCCACTGCCTGTTCAAGGAGCAGTAAGTTCCTGCAGTATTTCTGGGTCCACACCAGTCCTCTCAAGTTTGCTAGCTAATGAAAGCTCAGACAATGCTGAAACAAGGACTCTGGGATCTCCATCTCAGCCTTTGCCAACAACACAAATCAACCATGCACCAGGTATTCCACAAACACTAATGACACCTGGTGGACAGATCTTGGAAAACACTTTAAATTCAAATTTGGCCATGGTTCCAAGAATGAACCATAATTTTTCTCAAGGGTCACCCAATCCAGGATTTATTCAGGGTCAGTCATCTAATCATAACTTTGGGACGGGACAGACATCTACTCAAACTGTGGCTGTACCAAACCGTCCTGGCCCCAGTGGCATATCTGGTCCCCAGCAGATAATGCTCCCTCAACCATTAGCTCAGCAGCAAAATCGAGAGAGGCCACTTCTGCTAGAGGAGCAGCCACTTCTTCTGCAGGATCTCTTGGATCAGGAAAGGCAGGAGCAGCAGCAGCAGCGGCAGATGCAGGCCATGATTCGCCAGCGTTCGGAGCCGTTCTTCCCCAATATTGGTACGTGGGGGATGGGTCTGTCTGTGCTCTGATAGGTTTTCTTAAAAATGCAATGATAAATAGTTCATTAATCTGCAGCACTGAAAGAAGCAGGTAGGTATGTGGAGCTTGAAGGTGGCAAACAAAAGCCAACCTGCCTGGCAGGTACAATGGGAGTATGGAAATTGAGGTGGAATTCTGAACTCAGTGTCAAGGCTCCTGTTGCCATTACCAGGGTCAGGGTAACTCTGCCTTACTGCTGATTTTTCTGCCATCAGCTCTGTCACATGTTCTCTTTACACATTAGGTTTTCATACATGGTACAGAGTAAATGCATCCTTTGCAAACAGAATTAAATGATCAATTGCAGTAGCTGTCCTTTTGGTATTTGATCTATCAATTTTTTGTTTATGGTTTTTATCACTTTTTGGTTTTTTGAGCTGTTCAGTGTGTCTCGAGGAGAGAGATCTTCAGAAGCTGCAGTGATAGCTCACAATCTAGGCAAGGACCAGAAACATCACTTACAATTCTGTACATACTGAAAGTGTTCCTGTTTAATATAACATAACAGTTGGAGTATTCAAATCAAGACTGTTGCTATCATTTATTTAATTGTTATTCATGAAATAATAATGAAAATTTGAGAAATGTGTTAGTTGTAACTAACACTGGCCACTAAGGCTTTTGTGTTGTGGCTGTAAACAAGAACAGTTGCTGCTGTTTTATATATATATTTTTTTTTTTTTTTTTTTGGGACATATGACACTGCATATTAACTATGAATTTCAAAGTGGAGAGGATAAGGAATGTGAATTAGTACTGTGATTATGTTGTCTAACTGGTGATCTCTGTGTGAACTAGATCTAAACAAGTCAGTTCCAGTTAATAGCTTGTAGTGTTTGGCTATGTAATTCACTTTCACTTTTTTTCTTTTATAGACTTTGATGCAATTACTGATCCCATAATGAAAGCAAAAATGGTAGCTCTTAAGGGGATCAATAAAGTCATGGCACAGAGTAACATGGGGATGCCACCAATGGTTATGAACAGGTAGGCAACACATGATACCATTCTAAGGGGCTGCAAAATGTAAAAGGAAATGATAGAGTCAAGGGGAAACTGCACAGGAAATTAAAATAAATGAGAGGTGGAAAGAGATCATTTTGTCATGCAATTCAGAGTCCATGCTAACACAAGATTACAAAATACATTAAATCAATCTTTAAAAAAAAATATATATGAAAATACAGATTTATATTTTCGTGTGTGTGCATCTTCACTGTCTTAGCACAGTACATCTTCATTACTTTATCTCTCTGGAAAGTGTAAGATGCAGTAGCTTCAATCAAGGGCAAAGTATTTTAAAGGAGAATCAATATTCTCCTTATGTTGAAAAACTTTGGTACAGAAGTTCAGGCAAATGTCTATTAAATATTTGGACACGTGTAAATATGAGGTAATACAAAAGGTTGTATCTCCCCTAAAATACCCACCAGTTTTAAAAGCTATTATTTCAATTTCTGTTTATGTATCTATAGGTTTCCCTTTATGGGTCAGCCAGTGCCAGGGGCTCAGAGCAGTGAAGGCCAGAACCATATGCAGCAGGCAATTACACAGGTAATACAGCTTGATATGGAGTTTAAACAAACATGGTTAATGTGTTTAATAATGATAACTAGGTTCTGGTTTCGTTGAATAATGATTTAATATCATTGTCTATCATTTTTACTGAAACTTCTAGGATGGAAGTTTGACACCTCAGATTTCCAGACCTAATCCTCCCAATTTTGGTCCTGGTTTTGTCAGTAAGTACAGATTTAATAATTTATTTATTTTTTATTATAGTTCATTCTATAGTTCTGTGGGTTTTTTAAATAAAATATCCATTAATGGATCCCGTCTCTCAAAAATTAATCCTTCTAAAATTGAGTCATTTCATCATTACAATTCCAACTAATAAAGAGGTGCATAGTAAATGCTGCACAGATTGTTTTCTAGAAGCTACCCTCAAAGAAACACCTTAAGGAAAGAGGCAAACAGAGAATTAGCATTGTTTGGATTTGTGTGAGAAGAATAATCTGTTAACTCAAACTGGGGTGCTGGTGGTTTTGAGCCATTGTTGTTTTTGTGGAGGACTGACAGAATTTTTCTTTTATTTCATGAACTTTTGATGGATGCTTATGTATTTATTTTTTTTTGCAATAAAAATAGATTTAACATGTACAAAACTCTTCTGCAAACAGAATTAATGAGGCTGTGTTTCCTGTAAATTTATATCCTTACTCCCTAACCTCTTTCCTGCTACCTGAGTACGTCCAGAGGTCTTCCATGTCCCTTCTTCTGTGGCAGACCAGATTCTGTAGCTGCTTTGAAGGCTACATTTGCTCACTGTCTGGCAAGTGCACGTTTACTGGCTAGACAGCAGGGTGATGTTTCTTAAAGTTCTAAGTTCAAACTCCTTTCTCTCAATAAATGCAGTAATTTGAATCTCGTCTCCTTTACTCAGATCACTCCAAGAGCTCAATATCTCTTGAGGTACCAAATCCTCTGTCAAATTTGGCTGAATTTGACCAGTGGTTTCTTAAAATAAGGGGGAAACCTGATTGTTAAATTTCACCTCTAAAATGCAAGACGAAGACCCACCCCCAGGATGATGAGCTCATATCAGAATTTTCCTTCTCTCTAGATGATTCACAAAGAAAGCAATATGAAGAATGGCTGCAAGACACACAACAGCTTCTTCAAATGCAACAGAAGTACCTTGAGGAGCAAATTGGAGCTCACAGAAAATCCAAAAAGGCGCTCTCAGCAAAGCAGCGCACGGCCAAGAAGGCTGGCCGGGAGTTCCCAGAGGAGGATGCAGAGCAGCTGAAACATGTTACTGAGCAGCAGAGTATGGTCCAAAAACAGCTAGACCAGGTAATCACCCAGAATCCAACCTGATCACTTGAATACCAAGCTGTCATGCTGGTGTGTTTCTTTCCTTAACACCTTCTGAAGGGCAAGTTAAAATGTTTAAATGCAGTGGGGCTTATTTGTAGGGAGCTGCTCCCTACCCTGTTCTGTGCGTGTTACAGCATCACTCTGGATTGCTGGTGACCCTGCAGTTGTAGGAGAATATGCTATGGCAAGTATTATGACTAAAGACTGGTTTACTACTTTGGGAAGAGGGGAAATTACTTGGCAAAATGACTTGCAAAG
>JANHGL010020501.1:0-22974 GCA_024611195.1 Ceyx melanurus | reverse complement strand
ATGGCAAGTATTATGACTAAAGACTGGTTTACTACTTTGGGAAGAGGGGAAATTACTTGGCAAAATGACTTGCAAAGTCATAAATGAAGGATTCAGAGTAAAGTCGTGGCATTCAGGGCTTGAGTGAACCTCACAGCTCAGCCTTTTTCAGGTATCCTTATGTAATCAGAACCTCTTGGTTACATGCCAGCTGTTACTGTCTGAAAATCTCATTATTGTATCTTTAGTGTTAGTCTGGTTTTATGATCTGTCTAGTTCCTAGACTGATTATCAGTGTGTTATCTGTTGTTGTATCATGGAATAATATAGGGCAGAGGGATATCTGGAGATCGTCTAGTCTACTGATTGGAAAGAACTAGCTTCATGGTTAAATCAGGGTGCTCAGCACCATGTCAATCAAGTTTTTTAAGTCTCCAAGATAGTGATTTCTCAGCCTCTCTGGGCCCCTGTTCCAGTGTGTAACCACTTTCACTGCTTTTTTTTTTCTTTCTTTATACTGGACTTTCACTTGCTACACTTTAAAACTGTGATTATAGTATGTGAGATTAAAGCTAAACTTGTGATAGCTTTGATAAATCTGTTCTTGGGCCAAGAGTATTGAATGCTGTGTTTCTGAGACATTGTTTATAAACCTGCTGAACATGAAAAGGCTTTAGAGTTAACTTTCATTAACACGAAGGGGGAAAAGTGGCAGCAGGCTGCTTGGAATTCAGTTGGCTCTTCTTCTCATTGCGTGGAAGAGGGATGGAGCAGATAAATCATGTCTGTGTCAGTTCTTCCTTTTTTTCCTTTCCACAATGAATCGCCAAGTATAATAAATGTAAAAAAAATTCCTTTGAACCAATCTTTATGATACTTCTGTCAGTCTAGACTTAGAGTGGAGTTCTGTTGAAGTAACATCTGCTAATCATGGCACTGCTGGCAGGTTCTGTTAGTGCCCCCTAATGAAGATTCTTTCAGTTTTCATTTGTAAACTTCAGTTTCATGTACTGCTGCTAAGAGCTGTCCTCCCTTCAACCACTGATTTAGAGCAGTCGTCTGCATCCCAAGCAGCACTTTTGGTACCTACCCTGTAGCAACTTTTTTATTAAAGTACATTTTTAAGGACCTGCTCTTTGAAGCAATTCACCACTCTTTCAAATCAGACCAAGTAATTTTTCTATCATCAAGCTTCTGTTAGTTTTTGAACAGGACAAAGTCTCCATATGTCTATAGGGAGAAATCTATATCCCTGGTCCTGGACATGGGCGCAGAGAAACCGGAGCTGCCTTTGTGCAACACGAGCAGCTCACGTCTGACGGGGCTGTTGGCTCAGGCACAGAGCCACCCAGCCACTGCCACATTGTCCCTGTGGTCAGGGCACTTCAGCTGCTGTGGCCTGGCACTGTGCCTGTGCTAACAAGCTCTGCCTTGTTCTCCCCTCTGCTGTTAAAATCCCCGGGCCGATCTGCGCAGGTCGGCTCAGCTCCAGTTGGGTGTAGTCGGTGCCGGACTTCTGAGATCTCAACTAATTCTGGTGCCGTGGTTGATCTGCCACTGCAGATCCCAGGAGGGTGAGATGCCTTCCCTGGGAGGCTTTGGATGCCTCACAGTGTAGGCATAACAGAGCCAAGGCAGGTTTAGTGCTGTGTGTCCATGGAGAAGCCTGAAGCACTGCACAGTGCAGAGCAGCTCAAGCCAGTTGGTGGCTTTATGCAGTGGCACTGTGTCTCTGGCAGTGTCAGTGCCAAGCCAGAGCCCATAAATCATCTTGGACCTGAGATTACTGTGTGAATAGCTTTTCGGGGGCATCTGTCCTGCATTCTGGAGTGTGTCCTGAAATATCTCTGTTATCCTGAGCTCTCTGGCTCATCCTTTGCCCCAGATAAAGGAGAGAGATATCAAACCTTTTTTTATTATGTTACAGAGTTTTTCTGTCAGTACAAACAGCAAATGGAAGCTGTGAAAATCATAATCTAATGGACAGAAGTGAGAGAGAGATTTTCCATAATGTGTGTGTTACTAGCCAGTGGATTACAAGTCCTTTTATATTTTTAGAGAGCCAGTTTAGTGTTGAGTAACTATTGTGTTTCTGAAATGCTCTTTCTTGTCTGGCTGATACTGTCATATCCTTCCATTGGCTTCTTTTGCTTGCCTTAAAAATAACCTGATAAGATTAAATTTTAGTGTACAAGCAGAGCTTATTTTCATCCTAAAATGTAAAATTTTCAAGCAGTGGGTGCCATTTTCATCTGCTGTCTGATGCTTGACCTGCCTGGTGAATAAATGGGAATCTACTTCACTCTTCTCCTGTAAAATGCTCTGCTTCAGATACATCTTTTACAAAATGTGGTGATGTGTGCACATTGTTCATCCCACTGTTTCCTGCTTCCTGGCTGTGACTGTCCTGTGTGTGGATGGCAAGATCTGGAGGACAGGAATAACTTTTGGTCTAGTTTTCTGTATTCTGCAGCACAGTGCAGTCTAGGTGTGTAATTACAACTGTGGGGCACTGTGATTTTTTTCTGGAATTATGGGATGGATAGTGTTTCTAATGAAATAATGACTATTTAGCCTCAGAAAAGGAGAGAAATAAGACTGTGCAGAAATGCTGTTTTGCCTGAGGTTCGTTGCCTACTGCAATTACAACGGCGAGCTGCATGTTCTGTGCTGCTTAGAGTGGGTGTGTGTCAGAGATGAATAATGACTCTCCATCTCCAGATCCGAAAGCAGCAGAAAGAGCATGCGGAGCTGATTGAGGAGTATCGGATCAAGCAGCAGCAGCAGCAGCAGCAGCAGTGTGGAATGGCTCCCCACCCCATAATGCCAGGTGTCCAAGCTCAACCACCGATGGTTCCAGGAGGAGCGTCACCAGCCATGAATCAGCAAAACTTCCCCATGGTTGCACCACAGCTCCAGCATCAGCAACACCCAGTGGTAATCCCTGGGCAGTCCAACCCGGCCCGAATGCCCAGTTTACCTGGGTGGCAACCTGCGAACGCCCCTGCAAGCCACATGGCCATGAATGCGGCGAGGCTGCAGCCTCCAATGGCGCCCTTGCCCATGGCTCCTGCCACCCCGGCTCCTGTGCCTGGGCCAAACGCACCTGCTCAGTCAGGGCCACCGCCCAGGGTGGAGTTTGAGGACAACAACCCTTTCAGTGAGAGTTTCCAGGAGCGGGAAAGAAAGGAGCGGTTACGGGAGCAGCAGGAGCGGCAGCGCATCCAGCTGATGCAGGAGGTGGATCGGCAGAGAGCCATCCAGCAGAGGATGGAGCAAGAGCAGCACAGTATGATAGGGTCTGAACTAAACAACAAAACATCCTTATCTCAGATACCCTTCTTTAATTCTGATCTCCCTTGTGATTTCATACAAACTCCACGCCCTCTTCAGCAGTCCCCGCAGCATCAGCAGCAACAGATGGGGCAAATTCTGCCACAGGGTTCTGTGACCTCCCCTCCTGCCACCAATTTTATGCAAAGCAGTGACCGGAGGCCAGTGGGACCTACAACTTTTGGACCTGATGCATCTGCTGTTCCAGGTGGAGCCCCTAATTTCCATAATGTCAAACAAACTCATGGGAATCTCCCTGGGGCTACCTTCACACAGAACCAAGTCAGGCCCCCATTTCCTTCTGCTGTACCTTCATCTGCAGTACTCAGCAGTGGTGCCCCATGTGGTTCTGACACTGGTGTGCCCCAGGCAGCAAACTTCCCTGGCTCAGGCCAGTCTCTCATACAGCTGTATTCAGACATCATCCCAGAAGAGAAAGGGAAGAAGAAAAGGACACGCAAAAAGAAGAAGGATGATGATGCTGAGTCGATAAAAGCCCCGTCAACTCCACATTCAGATATAACTGCACCATCAACTCCAACAATCTCTGATTCTACCTCCACCCCCACAGTTAACACCCCTTCCCGTCATCCAGATGAGCAAGAGTCAGTGGAGTTAACGGGCCCATCAACATCAAACACGGGAGAGAGCCAGTCCTCTCCAGAGCTAGAATGTAAGCTCCCCAACAGCAGCCTGCCCCAGAAACAGCCGAGTGTAAATGCAGAGACTGAAAAGGCTAAAATAGATCCACCTACCAGCATTCAGGAAGTTAAACTAGAAAAGGCAGAGACTGATCAATGCTCGGGTCAAGCTGAGCCTAAAACAGAAAATCCAAGCAGTATTAAGGTGGAAGAAGACAAGGTCACATCACAACCTGCCTCTTCAGCTCAGAGTGCAGCACAAGCTGCCAGTGTTCCAGCAGCCAAAGGGGAGTCAGGGAATGAGCTGCTGAAGCACCTGCTGAAAAACAAGAAATCCTCAGCTCTTCTAAATCAGAAACCTGAGAACAGCAGCCGAACAGAAGAGGAGGCTTCTGGGGATAAGAAGTTGACAGAGAAGCAGAATCCAGCTGAAGGAATGGTGAGCCTAATGGTTTTGTTGTGCAGTGGTGAACTATCAAAGTTCAAAGTTTATATATATATATATATATAAAATTCTGGTAATTAATTTTACTTTAATGGAAGGGAGCATTATTATTTTTATTAATGGCATTATATGATTGAATAAGTTACCATGTTCTTAAAAGCAGTCCTAAAGAAAATTGTTTTCTGTGGAGGTGGCACACATACTCAGGTTTGTTGGTCATTTTATTGTAATCTTTAATCTTTAGTCAGTTTTGTTTCATGACTGCCTAAACTCTAAATACATTTTGGAAATAAAACTTAAAACACATTCAGAATTAATAAAGACTGCTAAAAATAAAGGTAATTATAAGCAGCAGGTAACTTAGATACGTTTTGAAGATCCACAGTTAAAACATTTGTAACAGAATCATGTTGAGAGTGGTTGTGTTAGGGTTGTGTAGAGCTGTTTAAAATAATAACTGATAAAAAGACATTTAACTTTCTTTTGGTTTGCCACTGTCTGCTGTGTTATCAAATCCCATTCTGATGGCTTTTGCACAACTCTCCTTTTCTGTGAAGGATGCCTTTGCAGATTCATGCTGAAAGTAAAGCCCATGGTCCAATCCAGAAGCACTTCACAGTACTGGCTTTGTTTCTGATCTCCAAATCCTTCTATATTATTTTAACTTAACACTCCTTTTTCTGTAACCAGGTCTGCCTCTGAACATCTCTAAGCTTATGTGCACATGTAACTTTATTTTAGTGGGTATTCAAAAGAAACTCTGGTCTGTGAATTTTTAATGATGTTTTCAGGTGTCAGTGGTGTTAATGATAAGTCATAATTGTGTTTGTAGGGACTGCACAGCAGTTATAATTGCTTGTGAGGCAGCAAATTAACCTGTAAAATACAGTTAGTTATGAATGAGATTTATTAACATGTGTGTTCTTTTAAGCTATAGGGCAGTAAATATGATTGAGCTGTGTATTAAATCAAAAATTCTGCTTCGCTTCCTTTTTTTTCATACCAGCAAACTGCAGGAAACCAGATGCAAAGTGCATTTGGGTGTAGTAACAGCCAGCTTCAGAGAACAGATGTAGGACCTGAAACCAAGAAACAGAGAAACAAGAGGACTCAGAGGACAGGAGAGAAGGCAGCTCCTCGGTCCAAGAAAAGGAAAAAAGAGGAAGAGGAGAAGCAGGCTCTTTACCCCAACGCTGACACCTTCATCCAGTTAAAGCAGGTAGGTGTGCAGGTGCTGAGTGGACTCCTCAGTGAGACACCTCCTTTTCTTCATAAGTTGAATTTTGAGTACAAGGTGGAAAGCTTCCATGAAACTAGGGAATGTCATGCTTTGGGTTTATTTCCATTTGGAAGATCTACTGCCATGGCAGGCACCTGGGAGACTCAAAGCCACAGAGTTTCTGGCAGCCTTGGTGGTTGAGCTGCAGCTCCTGTGGACAGGGGACCATTTCCCTTAACAAACAGGCCTGTGTTCAACAGAGTTTTCTGATAATGGATAAATTCTGATTTTATTTTTTTTAATTGGAAACAACTCTACTGATGTTTGTAGGTTTGAAATTATTCTTATAGTTAAATTAATTTTTACCTTTTTTTTTTTTTCCTTTAATACAGCAGCTTTCTCTTCTGCCTTTGATGGAACCCATAATTGGAGTGAGCTTTGCACACTTTCTTCCCTATGGCAGTGGCCAGCTAAATGGTGGAAATCGCCTTGTAGGAAGTTTTGGTAGTGCTACTCTTGATGGGGCTTCAGATTACTACTCCCAGCTCATTTACAAGGTATGGTTTTAATCTGGAATTTCCACTGTGTGCTCTCCATGGGAGCAGTTGTTCATGACATGAGTGGTAGCAGTTGGTCAGAGTTCCTGCCTTTGTGCAACCAGAAGAAAGCTCTTTTCTGTTGTTTGACTCGAGAGATAGTGCAGGGAGGAAACAGTCACTGTTGTTTTACTCTCTGAAAGTGAAGATCAGTTCTGGAAACTGTGGTAAACTAATTAAACACTACAATTGTTCCTTTTACAACTGGATGCGAAATAGTGAAAATTGTAATTACAGTTTTATGGTGCAGAAAAGGCTGAATTTTCAGTACTTTGCAAAGTCATTGAAAGCATTAAAGCATTTCTTAATGTGAATTAAATGGGAAATAGACTTTCCTCATTTGTCCACTAAGCCCTAACTAAGAACCTGAGAACTCTGAACAAAACAGTCTGTTTGTTGACAAGCTAATAACCCACAGAATTTAAAACTCAGTCTCTAAGATCTGAGTGGCAATATTGGGAAAGCAGCAAGATAGCAGATAGACAGAACCAAATTTGCTGCTTGGCCACCCTTACATAAAAACTTCAGTAACTTATTAAAAGCACAGTGGTGTTTACTCCAGCCTGACACGGCGTGTGAGCTGAGAATGTGACCTAGCAGAAGTAGTTGCTGTGGTCAAAAGTGAATAATAAGCATTAGCTTGGTAGGCATGACTGCAACATGAACAGGTACTGAAGTTCTCATTTAATTTTCATTGAAAATCTGGGCAGTTAAGTAAGCTGGCAAGCAGGAGCCTGGAGTGTGAACTCGCAGAGTATCTGCTTCTCCATGGTAACTGCTTCATCCATAGCTCATCCTGTGCTAAGTGTGAGGTGGCTTCTCTTTCACTGAAAATCAGGTTTAATGGTGATGGAGAGTCACTGGGGAATTGCTCCCTCTGTGGCTCCGAGATCATTCCTAAAAATGGTCTTTATGCTCTTCTGTACAGATTTAGCTGTATCTTCTTTCAGTAGTGTTTGCTCCTCCTGTAGACCATTTCTTTGATAATACCATTGATAAAAAAAAACAACAAAACATCATGCTTTTTAAAGTAGGTACTTTTATGTATTTGGTCATGCACTTGAGTATTAACTATCAGCACTTATCAGTGCTGCCTCTGGGTGTGAAGAGATCATAGAATCCTAGGATGGTAGGGGTTGGAAGGGATCTCCAGAGATTGAGTCCAACCCCTGTGCCACAGCAGGATCACTGAGGGTATCCAGATGGGTTTTGAAAGTCTCCAGAGAAGGAGACTCCCAAAGCTCTCTGGGCAGCCTGTTCCAGGCTACATCACCCTCACAGTAAAGAAGTTCCTCCTCATGTTGAGGTGGAACCTTCTGTGCTCCAGTTTATGCCCATTGTACCTTGTCCTATCGCTGGGCACTACAGAAGAGATTGGACCCTTCCATTTGACACCCACCCTGCAGATATTTATAGACATTAATAAGATCCCCTCTCAGTCTTCTCCTCTCCAGACTAAACAGCCCCAGTTCCCTCAGTCTTTCTTCACAAGGGAGATGCTCCAGTCCCTTCATCATCCTCATAGCCTCCATTGGACTCTTTCCAGTAGATCCCTGTCTCAAACTGGGGAGCCCAAAACTGAACACAGTATTCCAGGTGTGGTCTAACTAGAGCAGATGGGTTTATCTGGTACTAGAACAAGGCAAGCTGTCACCCTGTGTTCCATGGCTGATCTTTGGTTCTTTAATCTCATGCAGCAGAACAACCTGAGCAATCCCCCGACACCCCCGGCCTCCCTTCCTCCCACACCACCTCCCGTGGCCTGCCAGAAGCTGGTAAATGGCTTTGCAACCACTGAGGAACTTGCTGGCAAGGCTGGTGTGTTAGGAGGTCATGATGGTAAGCCTAACACGTATTGTTTCTGTAATAAATGTGTCCAGCTTGTAGCAAAGTACAAATAGATCACTGGAATGCTTTCCAGTTGCTGTAGTCTTTTAGAAAACCAGTGTGCTAGACTCTTTAAGGTTGTAATCATTACTACCTAGCTTCATTTTACACCCTTTTCCTTACTCCCTTTCATGTTGAGTGCTGGCAGCACTCTTAAGAAATGAAAATTAAAATCTTAAAATCATTAAGTCCAGTACAAATGACTAACCAGTTAGTTGAGTGAGCTCAAAAGTATTCTACCTGAAATGTGTCCTCAGCAGGCTTTGTGTGTGGTCAGTATGTGTTTTCTGATCTTCCTAAGTTGGTCAGTTAGAATAGCTTTCTGTTAAATACCAGTTTATACTGCTCTCCATAAGGACTGTACAATGATTTGCATCCTTTCTCCCCACCTTTTTTCCTTTCTTGTTATCAAGTTGGTGGGTACATTTGGGGTTTTTTAGTAAAACAAAAATCCTCTCATGCTGGCAGAAGATACACTCAAAAGCCTTTTGAGCCCTTTTTTGCTCAAAAATTGCAGATTTTTATATATGTGGAGATTGTGAAGTCAGAAATGTTTGAGGTGTGAGTGGATGAGAGTGGTGTGGCCATCTGCTCTTGTGGCTTGACTGTATCAGGGAGCCATCACTATACACAGAATATGTAGCAATGGCAGAGATGTGCTGATGTCTCACTCTGCTCTATGTTTCTTTTTCCAGTTACCAAAGCTCTGGGACCAAAGCAGTTCCAGTTGCCTTTCAGGCCACAAGATGACTTATTAGCAAGAGCAATGGCTCAGGGCCCTAAAACTGTGGATGTTCCTGCTTCACTTCCAACACCACCACACAACAATCAGGAGGAGTTAAGGTAGGTTTCCTTGACATCTTCAAAGACATATTTGGAGCAGATTCTTTGATCTTTTAGTAGGAAATGAGACTGAAGATGTGAAGAAATGAAACCCATTGCACCCAGCCACACAGTCCAGAATATATAATGGGATCATTTGTCTTGGTTAACTCTTAGCATTCCTCATGTAGAGAGCAGCACAGTGAAGTAGGTGGCTTAGACTGGGCAGTGACCAGCCATGTAATTGTGATCCACGAGTTGTAGCAAGAAGCAAGTTCATTACAGCTCCTTGTCATGATTTATAACTGGGGCTGACCAAAAGTTTTTAGACCCATTTCCCAAACAGCTTTTCTGGGTTTTGTTCCAGGGTTCAAGATCACTGTGAGGACCGGGACACTCCTGACAGCTTTGTCCCTTCTTCCTCTCCTGAAAGTGTGGTGGGAATGGAAATCAGCAGGTATCCAGACTTGTCAGTTGTAAAGGAGGAGAGCCCAGAACCTGTACCATCTCCCATCATTCCCATCCTACCCAGCAGCACTGGAAAAGGTGAGAGTACAGCAGAATGAAGTGTTACAACTCCCATATGTGCTTTCATATGTGTGTAGGATTAACCTGGTCTGTTTCATTTTCTTTTCAGGTTCAGAAGCCAAAAGGAATTATATCAAGTCAGAACCCAGCTCAGGAGCATTACCTGGTTCTGGATTCTTTGCCTCTCAGCTTGGACCACCACAAAATGGTCCTAAATCTGGCCTTATATCTGTAGCAATTACTTTACATCCCACAGCTGCTGAGGTAAAAGCAATAAGCTTGTATTACATAAAGTACAATAGCAGTTAATCTATATTTGCATCTAGTGAATCTGAAGGGGTTAGAGCATAGTACAATAAAGCAGCTGTTGCCATCTGCCAGTGCTTTCTGTTACTGCTGTTTAACTGCCTGTCTGATGAGAACCAAGGTGTGTTTGTGTTTCAGAACATCAGTGGTGTGGTGGCAGCATTCTCCAACCTGCTGCACGTCAGAATCCCCAACAGTTACGAGGTCAGTAACGCTCCGGACGTCCCGCCCGCCATGGCAGCCGCCAACAGCCACCGAGTGAACCCACCCCTGGAGTACAGGCACCACCTGCTGCTCCAGGGTCCTCAGGCAGGCCAGGGACCTGCCAGGATTGTAGGATCTTACGGACTGAAGCAGCCCAACGTGCCCTTCCCCGCAGGCGGCAACGGTGAGTGAGCGTCACTCCAGCAGCTGCCAGTACAGAATGGGAACACAGGCAGTGTTCATACATTTCAGCTGCTCCCATCCATGCTCTAGAGTTCCATCATTGATTCCTGTTCTAAATAATACCTTCCTCTTCTGAAGTGATCACTAAATGTGGGTCTGCTCCTGCTGTTAACCATAACTGAATAGGTCTGATCCATCTCTGATTTCCATTTTGTTTCCTCCATCACTGTCAGTCAGGGATTTCTTCCAGTAGTTCCCAACTCTGTTAGTTTTGGTTTTGTCCAGTCTGGTTTTAAATCCATCATTCTGGGGCTGTTTAGCCTGGAGACAGGCTAAGAGAGGGGATCTTAACACTGCTTATCAGTATGTAAAGAGTAGGGGCCCTGAGGATGGGGATCGACTCTTTAAGTGGTGCCTAGCAAGAGAACAAAGGGCAGTGGTCACAACTGGAACACAGGAGGTTCCATCTGAGCATGAGGAAAAGATTCTTTGCTTTCAGGGTGACTGAGCCCTGGAACAGGCTGCCCAGAGATATTGTGGAGGCTCCTTCTCTGGAGATGCTCAAAATCTGCCTGGGTGTGATCCTAGGCAATGTGCTCTGGGTGATCCTGTTTTGGCACAGGGGTTGAACTATGGGTTGATCTCCAGAGGTCCTCTCCAACTCCATTCTGTAACTCAGAAGGATTGTTCCTATGCTGGAAAACTTGACATGGTTGTTTAAGCTGTGTTTGCACAGTTGGTTTTGGTCTAGTTTAAACAATGTCCCCAGCAGCATAGTTTAAATCCTGCCTTCCATGCCCTATCCAGGAGGATGGTGCTAACAGACCTCTCTGTTTTCTAGGCATAGCTGGCTTTAAGGACCACAGCCAGAACATGGCAGAAGGCTCAGCACTGAGGCCTCGATGGTGCTCCCACTGCAAGGTTGTGGTTCTTGGCAGCGGTGTGCGGAAGTCCTTCAAAGACCTGCCTTTCCTTAAACAGGTACTGACTGCAGTGCAGAGCAGCTCCCTGCACAGAGCAGGGACTGACTGAAGGAGGGCAACAGTCTGCTGCTTGTCACACCTCCAGGCTTCTGTGTAGTCTCCCTCCTATGAGTGACCTTACCTCGGGATGGGATGGTCAAGCGCATTTGTGATACAAAGAAGAAATATCAGAGTTGTTATTTCTAAGAGCTGAATTTCAGTGGTAGGTCCCATATATGGCAGCTTCCTAAATTCTGCTGCTGAATTCCTTCCCTGACACTTCAGGGGCCATAATTCAAAAGGGGTTATTTGTAAGGCTGTGTCAGGAGGTACTATAAGAGCAAGAACACTTGTCCTCTTTTTGAGCAGGAGCCAGATTTCAGTCTCAGCCTCTTGCATTTCCATTGGGAACTGCCATTCATTCAACAAGTGTCACTGATCTTTCAATGAGAGAGAGGTCATATAACAGAGGCAAAGCCATATAGTCAACATTTATATATCAAACTCATGGTCTCATGAATATGGTCAGAAAACACTGAATTCTCAGTAATGTTTTGCAGATGGATCAGTAGATAAAACCATGTGATCTGTCTTAGATTAGACTGAAGGGAATCATTCTTTTGCCATCTAAAGATAAAAGAAAATTGATTTTACTTTCTAAGTGTTCCTATGGAGCAGATGGGTGCATGGTATAGAATGCTTTGATTATTAGTAAGTAGGTGGTAGGTGGTGGTAATATAAGGTGTCAAATAATCAAGTATTTATATCACAGCATTGCTCATTATTTCACCAATGTTCCACAAATCAAGAGTTTCTAGCTAGTTTGGAAGAGTTGTTTCATTACAGTTACTATGTGAAGAGTGGCATTAAAATACACTTCTGATAATCCTCCATCTTTGATTCCCAGGATTCCCAGGAAGGCTCTGATAAAATGAAGGATATTGTGTTCTGTAGCAACAACTGCTTTGTTCTTTATTCAGCAGCTGTGCAAGCAAAAAACTCAGAGAACAAAGTAAGTATCAAATGTTGGTAGACCCCAGTGAGCAGAAATTACTGCAGCTCTTTTTTTGAAGACAGAAAAAGGGGTGAGGGGGAAGTTTGCACTTCATTTTAGAGGTTTATAAATTAATTGCTCTATATTCAGACACTGAGATTCTGAACCAGCAGCATGAAGTCAGATTCCTATTTGCAGAACTTGCTGTCTGACAGATGCTCAGGAGAACAGTTGCCACCTTTTGCTGTCCTCACAGGCTTTGAAGATACAGGCTCAACAAAGTACTCACCTGAGTTTTGTGGGCATTGCACAGAACTGCAGATACATCTTTGAGGGCTATATTCTTCATTTTTATTTACTTATACAGTAAAATAAAATAAAATAAAATAACCCCAACCAAACAACAAAAACCTGAAACTGTGCAAATAACTGAACAGCAAGTTCTTGCAAAAAGACTTAAAGTCCTTTGACTTTTAAATATTAATATCAAATATCCTACTTTTTCTCATAGATAAATTTTTTTTTAGTATTTTTCTAACAAGCTTGGCTTCTACTTTTTCTAGTTCAAATGAAACTTTTTTGGTTACCTATACTAGTGGACAGAACAGGCCATGTGCTTCAAGCATGAGCTAATTAGTGCTTTCTCATAGTCCTGTTTTACTGTAGAGTTTGCAGCCTTCCTTCACGTGCATCCTACTTAGCATACAGAAGAAATTAAACCCAAAACAACCAGGAGGAACAGATAACTGTGTGTACATGGTAACATCATGGTAACAGAGCTGTGTCTTGGTTGACAGTTTGGGAGGTTTTTCTCAGGAGTTTTCCGTTGCTTTAGCAGGAGTCGGTTCCATCTTTGCCGCAGTCGCCGATGAAGGAGAGGCCGCCCAAAGCTTTCCATCAGTACAGCAACAACATCTCCACTTTGGACGTCCACTGTCTGCCCCAGCTGCAGGAAAAAGCCTCTCCACCATCCTCCCCCCCCATCATGTTCCCCCCTGCATTCGAAGCAGCCAAGGTGGAGGCGAAACCCGACGAGCTGAAGGTAACGGTGAAACTGAAGCCGAGGTTGAAAGCAATACACAGCAGTCTGGAGGACTGTCGGCCTCCAAGTAAGAAATGGAAAGGAATGAAGTGGAAAAAGTGGAGCATTCAGATCGTGATTCCTAAAGGATCATTCAAACCTCCTTGTGAAGAAGAAATAGATGAATTCCTTAAAAAACTCGGCACAACCCTTAAACCAGATCCTGTGCCTAAAGACTATAGGAAGTGTTGCTTCTGTCATGAGGAAGGTGACGGATTAACCGATGGACCAGCAAGGCTTCTTAACCTGGATTTAGACCTGTGGGTCCATTTGAACTGTGCTCTTTGGTCTACAGAAGTCTACGAGACACAAGCTGGTGCCTTAATAAATGTGGAGCTAGCGCTGCGCAGAGGCCTGCAGATGAAATGCATGTTCTGTCACAAAATGGGTGCCACCAGCGGTTGTCACAGGTTGAGGTGCACCAATATTTATCACTTTACCTGTGCCATTAAAGCACAATGCATGTTTTTTAAAGACAAGACCATGCTTTGCCCCATGCACAAACCAAAGGGAACTCACGAGCAGGAGCTCAGTTACTTTGCAGTCTTCAGGAGGGTGTACGTGCAGCGCGACGAGGTGCGGCAGATTGCCAGCATCGTTCAGCGAGGGGAGCGCGACCACACCTTCCGGGTGGGAAGCCTGATTTTCCACGCCGTGGGGCAGCTGCTGCCCCAGCAGATGCAGGCCTTCCACTCCTCCAAAGCCCTCTTCCCCGTGGGCTACGAGGCCAGCAGGCTGTACTGGAGCACCAGATACGCCAACAGGCGCTGCCGCTACCTCTGCTCCATCGAGGAGAAGGACGGGCTGCCCTTGTTCGTCATCAAGGTTGTGGAGCAAGGCCATGAAGATCTGGTCCTGACTGACACGACACCAAAAGGTAACTCCTTTGAACTAAGACCTCGTGGGTTTGCTGTTGGGTATGGTAAAGATTTCAGATGAGTGCTGCAGACACTGTTCTGATGTCCTGCTTCTGGCACCTGCTTTTAATACCATGGTATGAAGACTGAGGACACCTTTGAAGAAACTGTATAGATTGCAAATATGTTGACTTGTTAAAAGGTCACAGAGGAGGCCCCAAATTGAGAATTAAACAAGCAGGAATGTCACTGTAGGTTTCCATTCATGAGAAGTGACTGTGTTTAGATACGATACGATTACTTCCAGTTTTCTTCCAGTCAGCTGTGCTCAAGTTAGTGACAGTTGAGTTGACCGTGTTCTCAGGGCAGGTGGTGTTGGCCCTGGCAGGGTAAAGAATAAACCCATAAACATACATGGCACGTGACCTGTGCTGCTCTGGGTCGTGCTGTAGGTGCTTGTTTTAAGCCCACTGAGCTGCTGGTGCCAATAGGCTCTCTTCACTTTTCATCCCCCAGCCTGTGTATGTGACCAGTGACAAAACACTTTTTTCATTACTGGTTTCCAGCTCCTCAGGCATTCATTTTGAAAACCAGTACAGTAAACTTAGAGTATTTGATCACTGTAACTCTTTCCCATACGGTTGTGTAGGTGTGTGGGATAAAATCTTGGAGCCCGTTGCTTCTGTTAGGAAGGAGTCTGAAATGCTCCAGCTGTTCCCCAGCTATCTGAAGGGTGAAGATCTCTTTGGGCTGACAGTTTCTGCAGTGGCCAGGATTGCTGAATCGGTGAGTGAGCCTTCCCCCCGCTCCTGCCGCCCTCCCAGTCTGGTGGATACACTCGAGAAGGGCAACAGGAAGAAGTGTGGAGAAGGAAATCTCTCGTGTAAATGCCCATGGTCAGCATATAGTTACTTAGATGTTTTTTTCTTTTCTCTGTTTTCTGTTGCAGCTGCCAGGGGTTGAGGCCTGCGAGAACTACACCTTCCGCTACGGCCGAAACCCCTTAATGGAACTCCCTCTTGCCATCAACCCCACGGGCTGTGCCCGTGCCGAGCCTAAAATGAGTACCCATGTCAAGAGGTTTGTGTTAAGGTATTTTGTTTTAATTTCACATAGTACAGCCCAGGGTTTATAGGCTGCTTTAGGGTTACTCGTGCTTTCGTCTGCTGCTTACAAACCCTGTCGTCCGTGGCTGTGTACTGCATGCCCGAGCCGGAGGAACCGCTGTCTTGTCCACGCTAGCTGGCTTTACGTGTCTGTGTGTCCCTGAGGATTTGATGATGGGTTCTGGGACCCTTTTCAGAGAAATCTTCAGTTTGTCTTGTATTCTTTCCTGTTACATGCCCAATTCCTACAGGCCTCACACCTTGAACAGCACCAGCACATCGAAGTCATTTCAGAGCACAGTCACGGGCGAGCTGAACGCGCCCTACAGCAAACAGTTCGTCCATTCCAAGTCCTCTCAGTACCGCAAGATGAAGACCGAGTGGAAGTCCAACGTGTACCTGGCTCGCTCTCGTATTCAGGTCAGTTCTCCTCTCAGGAAATGTACATTACAGCTTTTCTTACACATTTTATTTATACCTGTTTTATATAGCAGTGGTATCATTTTATCTTTCTTACATCATTTATATGAAATGCTAACTGAAGCTATTGCAAAATTCCTTCAAGTCCATTTTTACATGGCAAATCATTTCTGTAGATTTACTGAAGTAAAACATCTAATTATTGTCAAAACCTTAAAAGGCCATTTGTTGTAGCCATCTAGGGAAAAGTTTTCTGCAAGGTTTGGGGTGGGATTTTTAGCATATTTCTCAAAAACTTAGTAAACCTCAATAAAGCCCAAATGCACCGTGGCAGTAAAACACGATCAGCCCGAGCTGAGCAGCGCGCTTGGAGAGTGGCACGGAGCCACCAGTGCTCATTTGGATTCCTGTGAGCAGTGGGGGGCTTCTGGGAATTCTGTCAGTGGTTTGCTCCCCAGACTGTTGTCAAGAGGCTTTGTAATCAGTCTTGCTGTGTATGAACAGTTGTTTATTTTAACTTGGAATTAACTCTGCTGCTGTTTTCCTAGTGGTTTTTTTGGAGTCTATGAGGTTGATTAAGGAGCTGGAACACCCACCTTACAAGGAAAGGCTGAGAGACCTGGGGCTTTTTAGTCTGGATTGGAGACTGAGAGGGGATCCAATTAATGTCTATAAATAAGTGTTGGGCATCCAGAAGGCAGGGACAGCCTCTCTTCAGTTGTGCCTTGTGATAGGACGAGAGACAATGGATTCAAACTTGAGTACAGGCAGTTCCACCTCAACATGAGGAAGAACTTTACTGTAAGGGTTACAGAGCCTGGAACAGAATCCTCAGAGAGGTTGCAGAGTTGCCTTCTCTGGAGACTTTCAAGAGCTGTCTGCATGCATTTCTGTGTGACCTGCCCTGGTTCTGTTCTGCTCTGGTAGGGGGCTGGACTCTGGTCTTTGGAGGTCCCTTCCAACCCCCACCATTCTGTGATTTGGTGATTTTCTGTCCTAGTAAGACCTGCTTTATTTTTCAGTGAATTTACACTCTTTATCAGGTGCCAGGTTTCAGAGAAGCTTTCTGCCCTAGAGAGCAGCCAGCTACACTTTCTTGCATCTCACTAATGTAACAGGAAGGTGGGTCCCGCATCTTGGCTCTTACACCACCACCTCCTGCCGGCGCCGCTTCGCTCTGTGTGGGCAGCTCCCTGCTCACGTGATTTTCTGCAGGAAGGGTTTTGGTGAGGAGTGCTGGCTAAACCTCTTGCAGAGTTCTGACTCGTAATGTATTCTTTGCAGGGCCTGGGCTTATATGCTGCTAGAGACATTGAAAAGCACACGATGGTCATTGAGTACATCGGCACCATCATCCGCAACGAGGTAGCCAACAGGAAGGAGAAGCTTTATGAATCTCAGGTAGGTGCAGGTGCTGTTTGGTGGCTTGTGCCTTTCCCCTTCCACATGTTTATATAACCAACCAAATGCTGTTTGTCGTTGATGAATTCAGATCCCCTGATTTCTGTGTTCTGCCTTGCTATAAATGCAATAGGGTGAAAATACAACCAGAGCCTACAGTGTTCCTTAGCAAAGGGCCAGAACATGTCAGTGTCTGATAAATCCCACCCGCCCTGGCTGGGTCACAAATGTCCTTGCTTCTGGAGACCAGAGATCTCTGACACTGTCAGGACCTCCATTGTTAATGAGAACTTTACAATTAAAGCAGCTCCCTTTGTGTCATTCAGGGGTGTTGAGAATATCTGTGACACTTGTGAAGCACTTTGAGATCCTGGATGAAAGGTGGTACAGAAGCTGGTGGGGAAGTATAAAGGGGCCAGGGTTTGTTCTGACCCCTCACAAAGCCCTTGGGGGTCAGGGCAGCCTGTGCCTCAGTGTCCCCTGAGGGTAGTAGCGGGCAGTGCCCGGCTCTGAATGCATCAGGGCACCTGGAGTCCCCCCCAGTGTCAGCTTTGGTTCCCATAGCCCCAGGTGTCAGCTTTGGTTTGCCCATGGGCAGTGATGTGCAATCCCCAGGAGCCTTTTCCTTGTGTTTCAGAACCGCGGCGTGTACATGTTCCGCATCGACAACGAGCACGTCATCGACGCCACGCTGACGGGAGGCCCCGCAAGGTGGGTGGCCCTGGAGACACCCTCCCCAACCTGCCCTGGCCCGGGGCTGTTTGAGGGGCTCAGGGGGGTGGGTTTCTCAGTGGTTTTTACTCTCCAAGCTGCTACAGTTGGTCTCTGGACTGTTCCCCTGACTGACATCATGTCATTTGCCATTAGCTGTGCTCATTGTTGATTATGGTTCATGGCAGCTATGAAGAATGGAATTTTTTAACCCTTGCTTGTTCTGACATTTTCTAGGTAAAGAAACAACTACAGAGTAATGTAATTTTATCTGGAAAGCCAGAGCACCCCTGAAGCTCAGGTCACTCCAAGGTTTGCTTCAGCTTTGCTTCAAGGGCTGAGTTTCTGTAAAGGTCACCTGTCTGTTTTCTAGGTACATCAACCACTCGTGTGCACCCAACTGCGTGGCTGAGGTGGTGACTTTTGAGAGAGGACACAAGATTATCATTAGCTCCAGCAGGAGAATCCAGAAAGGGGAGGAGGTAAGGCACACACCTCTGCTTTTACTCACCTGCTGCTACTCACATTCCTGGCAGTAGCAGATCTTGTCCTGCCAGGGTGGGGGGTGGTGACAACAGTGACATTTCCCTTTCCCCCCCCTTTCCTTTTAAACCTCAGGGTGCCCACCAGGGCAGCCTGTAGTGTGTTTGTAGCCTGCAGGTACAGGCAGCACTGTGGCCAATCCCTGCTTTCCCATAACTCCTCTCCTGCCTCTCCTTGCAGCTTTGCTACGACTATAAGTTTGATTTTGAAGACGACCAGCACAAGATTCCATGTCACTGTGGAGCTGTCAACTGCCGGAAGTGGATGAACTAGAGCATTCCTTGCTGTCTGGGGGGTTGCTTGGCCCTAGGAAGAAGTGATTCGCTGATTGGTTTTGTCGACGGAAAATCGTTGCCTTTGTGAAGGAGGAAGTAAAAAAAAAAAAAATCACTTCTGAAAGTAGAGATTTCTACTGGAGTGTTGAAAAAGGAGAAAAAAAAAAAAAGAGAAAAAAAAAGGAGAAAAAAATAATAGAAAAAAAACCCACCACCAAACCAAGCAAGCAAGCAACAAGCAAGCAGCAGAAGCGAGCCGGCAACACGCGACGCGACCTTCCCCAGCAGGCGGAGGTTGGGAATGAACAGATGGGTCCAGCACTTTTGTTTCTGAGCTGACTGAGGAGAGACTGGAGACGTTGGGCAAAGCAGCGCTGGCCACCTGCAGGGAGCAGGGGGCACCCATGAATGTAAGACTGAAATCACCAGCGAAAGGGAGAAGTCCAAAGTGCTGGCCACAGCCTTATTTGATAAAGGGGCAGGCCCTCTAATTAAAGAAAAATTTTAAATAAAGTAGACACCACTGAACAAGGAATGTACTGAAATGACTTCCTTAGGGATAGAGCTAAGGGAAAAAATAACTTGCACTAAAATACATTTAAATACTTGATTCCATGAGTCAGTTTATTGTAGTTTTTGATTTCTGTAAAATAAGAGAACCTTTTTGTATTTATTATTGAATAAGTGAATGAAGCTATTTTTAAAAGAGAGTTAGAAGAAAGCCAAGCTGCTGCTGTTACCTGCAGAACTAACAAACTCTGTTACTTTGTACAAAAGTGTAAATATTTTGAGAGAAAAAGAAAAAAAAAAAAATTAAAAAAATGACAGTATACAAATAGTTATTGACCAAATGCTCCCAGACTCTGCAGCAGTTGGGTGCTCTGAACTGCCCTGGGGATGGCACAACACGATCTCTGGCACCACCACCAGTAACCAAAATCTCCGTTTCAAGAGAGGGGTTTTTTACGTTTCAAGCAGTCTCCCAACTGTGGTCTTAAGAGAATTTTTTTAAGCAAACCTGAAGCCTGGCAAGGGCGTGTATATTACAACTCTGACTTTTGTAGATGGTTGGGTAATTTAGATTAATTTTATTTGTATTATATTGTTGCATCCCTATTTCTTAAGTCAGGTTTGTTTTGGGGTTGGTTTTTTTTTTTTGTGCTTACAATTTGTGATAACTGTGAATAAAATAACTGCTAAAACCACCCAAAATAGAGGCTGGACATGGGGTTTTTTTTCTTCAGCAAAAGTAGTCAAGATTAGGTGACTGTTCAGCCTACAGTAAATCATGTAAACAGCATAGAATGATGTAGATGGAGCTTCACTCTGATCCAATAGCCTTCTTAAAAGGAAAACAAGGAAAAAAAAAATAGATGTAACGTGCTTGCAGCTGCAGGACTCTGGCAATAGGGTTTTGGAAAATGTAATTTAAAGATGTGTTTGTATGGATTGTTTTGTTTACATTTCTTTAAAAAAAATAAACACTGTTTTGTGTTTGCTTGTAGAAATTTAATCAGCATTTTGAACCAGGTTAGCTTTTTATTTTGTACTTAAAATTCTGGTACTGACACTTCACAGGCTAAATATATAAAAAAAAAATGAAGTTTTTTTTTGTGTGCACAATTAAAGTGGACTGTAAACTGTTGGTATATTCAGTGATACAGTTCTGAACTTGTATTGTATATGGCATGATGTATTTTTATCTTACAGAATAAATCAATTGTATATATTTTTCTCTTGATAAATAGCTGTATGAAATTGTTTCTTGAATATTTTTCTTCTCTTGTACAATATTCCAACATCCTACCAGTATTTGTCCTACAGTTTTTTTTCTGTTCTGTATAATAGTATCTAATGTTGGCAAAAAAAAATACAAAAAAACACCACAAAAAAAAGAATTTTTTGAAGTATACAGAGTGTTATGGGTTTTGGAATTTGTGGAAACAGATTTAGAAGATCAGCATTTACAAATAAAAATATTTTACATCTATAACTGATCCCTCCTGTTGTCCTTTGAGGTGTCTGTTCTAGTTCTTTCAAGATTTCAGTGCCCACTGCCAGCAGTGGGGGAGCAGCTGCTTTCCCATCAGCTCCAGTGCACCCTGAACGCTGCCTGTGGGGCCCTGTCCTGCCCCCCAGAGACCAGCCCCTGCCCTCCAGAAACCCTCCAGCCACAGGAGGAGGCAGAGCTGGAGCTGCTGGTGCTGTTCTGGGCAGGGCTTCAGGGCATTTCCTACACAGCACTTGGGGAGTTGCTGCTCAGCAGGGGCTCACAGAGTCACTGCTGCTGCCCCTCAGCCCACCAGTGCAGACTGGGGCTGGGCAAGAGGCTGGGAGGGCCGAGCTGGGCCAGCTGATCCAAGGGCTGCTCCACACCAGGTGCTGGCACCACTGCCCTAGAAGCTGGGGCAGAAGCAGGAGCTGTTTGGTGCTGCCATTTTTCATTGCAAGTGCCTGGTGCTGGAGCCTGGCTGAACAGCTGCCCTCCCTGGGCAGCAGGGACTCAGCTCCTGGGCAGCTTTGCCTGGGCCTGAGCTTTGTGCTTTACACCTTAACCTGCCTTAGCTCAACTCACCTGTGTTTGCCCTTCCAACTCCCCCAGCCTGCTGGTGGGAGCTGAGCACAGGGCTCTGTAGGGGTTAAATCACAACCCTTCTGCCCTGGCCCCAGAGCCATTTCTAGCAGGACTCAGTGCTGGGACAAGGCTAAAAAAAGGGCTCTGAGATGTAGTGTGGAGCTGCAGGAGCCTAGGCTGTTCTGGGATATTTATTTCTCTCCTGCACTTTGGCTGCTGGAAGCCAGAGGCCCTGTCTGTGCAGGGCCCAAGCACAGCTGCTGGGGACTTCTGCAGTGAGCTCAGAGCACAGCCCAGGGCTTGGCTGCTGGACCAGAGACTGCTTGCACTTGAGTCCTGAGTGCCCACTTCAGCCCTGGCACACGGGTCAGTGCAGGGCAGGCCAATGTCAGACCCAGGAGACAAGAGCCATGGAGCAAAGCCACTGTCAGCCACAGTCACTGCCAGCACCACGAGGCAGCAAGAAAGATTTGATACAACAGCTTAAAAATGTTCAGTTCTCAGTATGACCATGGCAAACTGAGCACTGCAGCAGGGCAGAACCAGGGCTGGACCTGGCTGTGCTGGGAGAGCAGTTGGCCTCCCTCTCAAAGGGCTTTTCCAACCCAAACACCACTAGGATTCTCATGTTGCTTACTCAGCCAACTTCCCAAAAGTCAGACCTGTCTTGGTGGGAGGGAACGTGGCTGGTATCCAATTTAATTATTCCCATTGTAAGGCTTGATCTGGAAGCACTTCCACTTCAGCCTATTGTGGGTTACAATGAATCCCTGCTTACCTGGCTCCTCCCTGCAGCTCCAGGCAAGGTGCTGCCAGCACAGGGCCAAGGGACAGCTCTGACCTGCTCCTTTCTCCTCCCTGGGTGGCTGCCCTGGCAGCTGGAGGACCACCTGTGAATCTTTCCTCTCCATGGGGCCTGTAATGACTCCAGTGTTACCATTACTTGCCTCATGCAGTCCCGAATGTCAGCGCCTGGATGCTGGAGTGTTTGTGCAGCTGGAAAATGTGGAAGGGCCAAGCTGTGCTGGTGCTGTTGCCATCTGAACTGCCCCCGGGTCACTGCAGCCTGACACACAAGGCCAATGGTGCTAAGAGAAAAGATGTTGGGCAAGAACAGCTTCTCTCCTGCAGCATCTTCCATGCACTGCAAAGAAGCATCCAGGGATAAGGCAGCAAGTCAAACAAAACCAAACAGGGAAATAACTTGAGAAGGGAAACAGAGAAGTGGAGAGAAAAACTCCAAAACAATCAAAAGAAATAAATTTTCTGTCAAACCTTCCATGATGTGAGAGGAAGAGCCAACTGTGAAGAAAAAGGAGTGAAAACCATTTGTTTTGCCTTGGTCTCTTAGCTGGTGCTTTCTGGTCCAACAGCTACAACAGTAAGCCATAGAGATTAATAAAAAAGGATACTTTATTTTAAATGCAGCTATTGTCATGAGTCATCAAAATAGACTTTGTAATAGTTACTTTGTTTTAAATACGAGGTGACAAATGACAGCTAAGAATTTAAGAACTACAGACAATGTCCTAAAATTGTAAATTAAAAGAACTAAATTTAAATATGACAAATGACGATTTTCAGAAGATAAAAGGGAATAAAAATATTTTCCAGAAAAAAAAAAAAAAAGTAAAATAATTTGGCCAGTAAAACCATACTAAGGAGGGCAAGTAATGAGATACTGCACAGGAAAGAGCTGAAGAGGCTCCTTTCTGCCATCGCCACTGCAAAGATCCACAAAGCTAAAACACCACCAGTAAATTACACGGCTCTAATAGCTTCTCTTACTTAAAACCAGTCCAGTAACGTGGGAGAATCCAGGGGACTGCTGATCAATTGCACTTCTACAGGTAGCTCTGCAGTGGGGCTGGTCCCAGTCCTGCTGCGCCCGACCGGGGCAGCGCTC
>JANHGL010020500.1:12955-24131 GCA_024611195.1 Ceyx melanurus | reverse complement strand
CTGTGCAGCAGAAATCACCACTGAGAGGTCTCCCTGATCCCCTGGCTTCTCAAGGGCCACCTCACTCAAAATCCCCTCCTACCAACAACAGTGTTATGGGAGCTCAGTTTTGTTGCAGAGCTCTTGCTGCTTTTGCTTTTTAACTGTCCAAAGATGCCACCCACAAGCAGGGAAGAGTTCTAGGAGGGATGTGCCTATAAACCAACCTGAGCAAGTAAACTACACGAACAGATTCATACAGAAGCAAAAAAGCTATTTAAGCCAAAATTAAATGTTATTTACCTGCCCACCACATCACCCAGCAATAGGGAATTAAACTACTAGGGCAGAAAATTCAAAGGCACTTTGAGGGAAGGTTTTGGAGCATCTGGAGACCGAAAGCTCCACGTGAGCACTGGTTTGGTGCCAGAGGAACATTCACCCTGTGCCAGGACCTTTGGTGCAATCAGTAGCTTGAAATGCTCTCCATCTTCCAGGAGGTAATTGAAGATGAAAACACAATCTCTCAATTCTTCTTAAAAAGAAGAATTCATAGGAGCTTAAGGGTCAACCCACTCCTCAATTCCTCTTTCTTACATTTCTCCCTGACCTTTCCTGTCACATTACAACTTCTGTAATAAATAAATCTAAATATTTTCCTAATTACTGCTTGCAACAGGAATTTTATGATTAGTTGGATAGTTGCTTTAAAATATGCAATTAAATTTCCATAATGTATTCATTAGTCTCTTAATATAGAGTTCTTGAAACAGAACAATTTTCCATTAAGAACATATTTCTACATTAATTTCCATAAGACACTTTTTAAAACTAAATTAATATACTTTCTACTTACTATATTAAAAAAATAATTTTCAATTAGTTCTGAATGAGTAATTTGCAATGAATAACTTATATGATGCATTTAGGGTTTGTCTACTTTCCACCCCCACTTTCCCCCTTGAAATTATCCTTACATGGTAGAAATTATCCTTGTTCATCACTTAATTCAAATTTCAGCCACAAGTCTTGAAAACTAAATTATGAATATTTCAAAATATTGAAGAAGTCATCTAGCCACCTTGGAAAATAATTTCTAATAACAGAGTAATGGAAAAACCACAATCTTGTATTCAATTTAGTTGACAAATGAAAGCTTCGTGAATGAAAACCACTAAATAATTAGCAGCTCTCAACCTCTTTTGTCAGCCTTCGAAAAAAAGGAGCTCAGAACTTCACTTAATATCACTTTGAAACTTTTTGCTCTACTTTTTTCCAATGTACAGATAACAGTAGAAAAAAAAAAAAGGATTGAGATTGACCAGAAATGACCATGTATTCTTGGATTTGTTTGGCTTCTGAGTAGGAAAAAAATGATTAAAATTCAATTATTCAAAATTTTCAGTTTCCCAGCAAGCAACAGGGGGAAAAAGCACCCTACACAGTCTCCTGCTGGATAACTTGGTCAACTGGCAATACTTGGGTGTTGTAGCAGCAATATTGGAAATTATTGCCAGAACTTTCAATACATCAAACCTCATGTGTTTATTATTTAAAAATAGCATATTCATATCTCTGCCTCTTTCCTGTATTAATTCTGGGATACCATCCTGAGTAAAGCAGAACCAGGTTTTGGTGGTGTCCGAGTTACTGGACCAGAACTTGAGCTTGGTGGAAAAATAAACCCAATAGTTGCTGGAACACAGAGCAGCAGTGGTCAAGCTACATACCTGTGCTACTGGACTGGCTCAAGAATTCCAGAGGAGTTCCAGGGTAATTTAATTCCTTTGGAGGTTGAGATCTGACAAAGCAGAAGCCTTTCTGTGCTTCTCAGCTCCCTACAGAATTTCCCTCTGAGGCTTGGAGGGGTTGTTGTTACAGATGCTTCCAACCAGCCCGTGGCTTTGACTTCTCCAGCCTGGCCTCTGAGGGTGGCCAAGCAATTAATTAGCCTTTGTGCTCAGCCACCACTGCATGAAAGTAAACCTCAGTAAACCACACAGAAAAAGAGCAGCTGAAAAGACAGGGGATAGGAAATATCAAAGGAAAAAACAAAGCAATGCTCCCTACCCCTTAAATACCACGAACAGCATCAAGATCCTTTATCCAATGACCTTGACTTAAAATTCCATCTTGAAGGCAAATCCACACCCCTCCCTGTTCATCCAGCCTTAAGAAAAATCTACACCCCTCCCTGTTCAGCCAGCCAGCACTGAAGGGTGAAGTGACACAGAGCAGCCACCCAAGACTCATCCCTCGTCCAACTGCAGAGCCAGATGCTCCTCAGCCTTCTGTATTTCACCACAGTCAACGTTGAAACATTGCCAATTCCATTTTTCAGGGTTTTTTTTTTTTTGCAGGCTACAGTTGTGGCCGTGTAATACAGGAGGTGCTGAGAGAGAAATGATTTTCTTTTCTGGTCAAAACAATTATGTTATTAAATCATCACATCACTCGTCGAGAATTTATGGATGGCACCACTAGGGAAATGTTTTCCATTGCCTCCTTCTCTTCAAATAAATACAAGATGTCTGATCCAAAGCTAGGAGAACAGGAATAAAAATAAAAATATATATTATCCTTTGCCACCTTCAGCTTTTAGATAATTCAAGAAAATCTCTAAGTAACAGCTCTGTTTTTCAAGGGATGGTGCTCGGAAGCTGCAATGTTCTGCAATACAGAAAAATATATTGAGGAATTTTCATAATACACCATAAATCGATTTGGATTTTTTCAAACCGGTCAGATTTACACTCTTTTGATGACACAGACTCCAGAAAATCTATACCAGCTCCCTTTTTAGTAACCCTGTGACATCATTGCTCTGCAGAAATAGCAGAGGATCCGAACTGGGACCCGTCGGACGCTGGGATTTATTAGGAGTAAGCAGGCAGAGGAACAGAACCGTGAGCTGGTGGCTTTTGTGCAATGCATAATTGAAAGCACTCGAACAGGGCTCTGTAATTTGGAGGATTTATTTTGCAGAGAGCCAGGGAAGTTATTGACAAAGCATTAATAAAGCAGAATCACACTGGATAAGAACACAAAGACCCAAACGTCACGAGCGGAGTTGATGGGAATATTCGCTCAACGAAACCTGCAGTTGATTTTCAGACTGATACAAGATACATTCAATCCCAAGGGATTTACTACCATCTTCAGTACAAAAAATCCAAGATACTTTCAAAACCAGAAGTCCATCTTTCTTCGTGGAAGTCTCCTGACTGAACTCCTTTGATACATCCACATTTGCTGCAGGCTCAAGTAATTTTTCTTCGTTTTAGAAGCAAAGAGAGACTTGTCTCCTCTGCACTCAACAAATAGATTTCCCTTTTTTTTTGCTTTCCAGCTGACATATGTTGCACTCCAGCAAGTCAAATCAGGTTACATTAGTGATCAAACTAAATAAAAGAACACAGCAAGGCTGGCTGATGCAACATGGTGCAGGAGCCTGGGTTGGGCTTGATGGGATTAAGTCGGTGAGTGACAGAGCAGGAAAGGGGGTGGGAAAAAAAATCTAGGAAGCAGCCATTACTGACAGATTAAATCTAGAAATAGAATCTGTTTGAGTTGCCTTTGTAAATTCATCCTTATTTTTCTATATCTTCCTTCCCTTCCCACCCCCAAACAGCCATTTGCTCCAATTCTTCTCTCGAGGTTGATGATTTTCCCAACTCACTGTTACTGTGTACATGGCAAAAAAAAAGTGATGTCTCTGTTTAAGCATGGAAAAAAAGATATTGTATATACTGGATACAACTGGATGTTAACAGAGAGGATGAACTCACTAACCTGCTTAAATAACTATAAAAATTCAATTTATTTCAACTATGCTGCTGCTTTTTCCAGAGCAGGTCGAAAACACAACCAGAGAAGGAAGCCACCACAGCTGAACATGCTCAGAAGGCAGCACACAGGGTAAACCAAAGACTCTTAACAGCACGAAGCCAAAAAGTCTTAATTTGCTCATTACTGGAGAAGTTGCCCCAGGATGTAATAAAGAAATAACTACCACTGACAGCAGATTAAATAGACTGATGCAGACATGAAAGCTCTGGTACAGACAAGGAAATGATGTCCAAGAGTTAGTCAACTCATTTCTAACCCATCCCTTCCTCTGGAAGGCAAGAAAACCAGGCAGTAAGCTGACAATAACAACCAGTCTGGAGATACAGGGCATCATATCACAACACAAATATATTAATTAGAGTATATTAGATTAATAATACGAACTGCATAATCACAACAGATTCAGTTTGGGTAAAAGCCAGTTAGATGCACAACCCCATCCCTAATAAAACTCCATTTTGACCCATAATTTCTTCCATTTGGGAATTTTGAAACATAAACCACTCAAAATGAGTGATGAAAACAAGGCATCTAAAGCCCATCATGGATAATTCCAACTGTAGCATTGCAATCAAGTCAACCCAGGACTCATTTTTGTCAATCCCAAATGCTTCTTCTGATCTAGAGTCAAGGTTTAGTCTATTTTTGGCCTTTTCTGACTGTATTTAGCCAACCTAAGCATCCAATGGATGCTCAAGTATTTGTATTTTCCAGAGAACCACTATCTAAATAGTCTCCATTTGTTAGGTGCCCACCCTGCTGATGGTGTTGATGGCAATCTGAATTTGCCACACACCACGTTGTTAACAAACACACCTTTGAGCTTCATTTATTCATTATTTCAAAGGATTAGTAGTATAATGAATTATAAATGGAACTATTTGGGGAACAACATGATATTTTTTACAAATGGAATGATTTTAACACTTCCCAGGAGAGAGGGGGGGAAAAAAAAAAAAAAAAGCTGCTCCCAGAGGCACAAAATAAAATTCAATATTAAATTCTTAAAGAGTCCTCCCACAAGGGATATAAGCAATATAAAATAGCATTTATTTAAAGGGATGATTTAAAATAGGGACAATAAAATAGGAAATCAGTATCTCAAGCTGGACTTTTTCTCAGGTACTTGCAAGTCCTGAAAAAATAGATATAAATTAAAAAAAAATAATCATGCCTGGGTCTCATTTATGACATGCCTCTTCTTGTTGCTTAGCACAAGCACTTAGAAGTACTGCACAATAATTTGATTTTCAAGTATTGATGAAACACATCAACTGAGCTACACAGTTGTCTTAACCTGTTAATTTTCTCTCTCAGGGACTGTGCAAACTGGATTCTAAGACCACCTATCAAAGAGCTACCCTGTCATGTCACCTCTCACTGCAGTTAGGGTTTGAGTCCACATTGCCTCTCTCCCAAGTTTGGGGGTTCTCCAAGCACTGGTAGAGTGAGTGTGTGTGACAAAGTGTCACCTGCTCTTCTGTCAAGAACTCAAAATATAAAATACTAATGAACACCGTTTATTCAAGTAAATATTAAGAGAATATTTGGAACAGTGGAAAATCCTTAGCTTAGCTCATGCAGCAGAGTTTCACCAAAAAATAGGAATTTTTCAGTGTGTCTTGGGGAGTGGTCAGTCTCCAAATACATTGGATCACTTGTCTGGGAATCACAGAATTGCTCAGGTTGGAAAAGACCTTCAAAATCCTTGAGTCCAACCTAAAGAGACACATGAAGGTGTTTGAGGACTTCAATACAATGGGACTGGACATCCCTTTCCTCCAACAGCTTTCTCACAAAGCACAGTTCCACTACAGTATTTGAAATATGTAGGTATTTTCTTTAATATTTATTAATTTCAGAGGCTCTCTAGATAGCTCAAAACTGATTAAAGAAAGAAAAATGAGCCTGCTCTGAAAATTCCTCAAGACTTCTCTTTTTAATTTCCAAGGATTGAAAGTTTCTAGCATCTTTCTAGATAATGCACACAGAGGCAGCTTACCTCAAAATAGATCTTAATGGTGAAAAATAAATTAAGAGAAAAGCTGAAAATTCACAAAGATGTTACATGCAAAAAGTAAAAGTATTGATCTGATGAAAGCTTAAACTTTTAAAGGTATATAGATCATTAAAACTTATTCATCTGACCTTCAGGTGATGAAAAGGGGTACAAACAGGCTCTGTAATTGCACACTACTGCGTTTGAAATGTCATTATTTGGGTTGTAGCAGCAACCACCAGAGTCAACAGCAACGTTTCTAACACTGCAATAGTTGGGACTAAAGGGAGGTGAGAAAAATCTGATTTTTCTTTCTTAGAATTTAGAATTCTAAGTCTTTGAGACCCCCCTACAACCAGGCCCTGAGAAGGGATGCCCTCCACCACTCAGACCACATCATCTTCCACACGTTTTAAAAGCTCTTGCTTTTGATTATTTAACCCTTTCATTCCACTTTTCCAACACTGAGGAATTCAGAGCTCCCCAAACCACCTTCCCCAAGTCAACGTTGAAGGGTCAGGGCTGCCAGCTGCCAACCAGCAACTCCCCCAAACCCTCACGAGTCAAAAAGTCACATTTAACACAGGTTGAACTCAATGACCAAAGCTCCTGAAGACAAATTAACCCAAAATGTCAGTGCCCCTGTCAATCTTTCTCACCTCCCCTAGGCAGGGCAGTCACATCTCTGATTCAGGAACCAGAGTTAAGTTTCCATATGTCTGGTTATTTCTGCAATGAACAAAAACATTTGCCCAAAGCAAACTGGGCTAAAGAAGAACGTATGTGGGAACAAGGAGGTCCAAAAGGAAGAATAAAAAGAGCAAAATAAATCCACTCACTGGAAAGGCAAGGTTTGGGTTGGAGATGGGTTTTTTGAGGGAACTGAAGTCACCTTAATACAGGAAGGAAAATAGCAGCTCTTAAAAGAAAATTTAACCAGTTTATCTCTCAAATACAAAGAAGACAACTGTGATTTTTACCAGATGACTCAATTCTCTTGCAAGTTTTAGAAACATTGAGATTTTACTCAGCCTTGGATTGAGCACAGCCTAACATTCAAGCCCAAAGCATCTCGTTCTCCTCTTCACCTGATTAAATCACCTCTTGAGTGAATGATTTTGTCGAGGGCTCTGGAAATTCACATGCAATTCCTTGAGAGCCAGGCTGCAAGGTGCACAAGTTGGCAGTGAGAAGGGAGGGGAGGGTGTGGAACCATCTGCTTTCTGGAGTATTTCTTCAGTGCTTTAGCAGATACTGTCAGGAACGATGCCACTGAGGACCTCAGCCCCTGTGCTGAGCTGCTTGGTGAGCAGCACTGTGCCACGGGGGCTCTGCAGAGGTGTGTTCAGAATCTGAAATATTAAACATTCAACACAGCAAGGTACATGCAGAAAAGTCTGTATGTAGCCTTAGCAACCCTGTCACTGCCTGGAAATCTGGTGGAGCATCTTTCAAGTCTCCTCCAGATGCATCAACAAGGGGGTTCTCGTGAGGGTTTCGAGCTATGAACAAGGCTGTGCAAGGAAGAAATGCTGCCTTGGGTGCACTCAGGTTCAAAACAGCTGCTCTTATTTCTCCTCTTCATCACAGGGAGACTAAAATAGCCCTGCCCAGCGACTTGGAATGGCCAGGGCACTCCATCACTGCTGGGCTCTGCAGTGATGCTCCAGTGAAGCTCCAGATGCCAGACAGGACACAGACAGTGCTGCAGGAGCTGCACGGGGAGGGATGCTCCCAAGGGTGGTGACAGTGCTGCCCAGAACCACCAGGATGAAATTCCAAAAAGATGCTGCACACTTCAAAAGCAACCTGTGAGCTGTGCCAATACAGCTCTGCTAAGTAATTAATAACACAACTATCTATGCAAATAGCACTGCAGAAGGCTGAAAATTAGATGTTAATACATTATTAAAAATTTCCTTCTAAAATGAGACATCAGATGGAGAGCCTAATATAGTTTTTCCTTGATTACTTGGTTGGCTTCAACATGCAGTTGTTATTTAACAAGTAGGAGAGGAGCAGAGGGGAGCAAAAGCAGGTTGTCCTCAGCAGCTATTTATAGAGCCTGGGAGGAGAGCCCAGGGAGAGAGTGGAATAAAACCACATCACCAGGAGCTGCTGATGCCCCACCTGAGATTTCCCAGCTGATAATCTGGAATATTTGTGATTTGAATTACAATTGCAGCATTTTGTGCACTCGTTTTTAATCATCACAAATAAATTCGAGTCATCTCCTTGCAAGTCCCATTGCTCATTAACTTCTGTGATCACACAGCCTCAAAAGAGTCTATTTCTGGTGACTTTTTGGTTCTTTCTGTTCTTCCTCCCAAGGCTAAACAGTCAATCTGCATGCTGCAGAGCGTGCCAGTTAAATATTACCTCTAAACACAAATGTTTTCTACTTCATGGGAATTCTCCCAAACTGCAAAGCCAGTTTTCCCCACCAACACTTACGTGGGAGTACAAAAGGTAGTGTTCTAATTCTAAACCCTCTAAGAAACCAGTAGTGGATCAGAGAATCATCCAGCCCAACCATCAGCCCTGCTCTGCACAGTTCACCCCTAACCCATGTCCCTCAAACCCACATCCAAACCACCCTGAAACACCCCCAGGGATGGGGACTCAACCCCCTCCCTGGGCAGCCTGTGCCAGGCTCTGGCTGCTCTTTTCCTTCCTGCCCAGTCTCCCCTCCCCTGGAGCAGCTGAATCCATCCCTATGGTTCTGTCACTACCTGTGAGCAGAGCCCAGCTCCAGTCTCTCTGCAATGGCCTGGCAGGGGCTGCAGAGAGTGATGAGGGCTCCCCTCAGCCTCCTCTTCCTCACACTAAACACTCCCAGCTCCTTCAATCTCCTCATCAGATTGATTCCCCAGCCCCGTTGCCTCCAGATCTCTCTTGGATGGAAGTACCTGCTACTTCAGACCCCCTTACCCAGACCTGCATTCAGCATAACACGTTGACCTTTCTTGACCAGCTCTACCCCCATGAAGAGAACACAGTGATCTGGCCAACTGCTCAGCCATGAAACCCACAGCATTCCCACATGACAAGTCTTCCAAGAGCAGCTCCCATGGTGCTGGAAGTGCTAACTGCTCAGAGGGAACGTTCCACCCATCACTCAGTGTGCCAGCAGCAGCACAGGCTTCTGATGGCTTTAATTAAAGGTCTCTCGTTTAACCACCTTAGTTTAGATGTGAATGGCACTCAGTACAACTTGAGCTCCATGTCAATCAAGTGGTTTTTACAGCCTCTGACTTTCCTGCTTTGTTTTTTCTTTAAACCCAGGGTGTTGCTTTCAAAGAGCCCCACGGTTCTCCATGGACTTTGCCAATAAATCTTCATTATTGAGAAGCTTATTATATTAAACTACACGCACCTTCCAAGGAGACAAAAAAAAAAAGCCTTCTTGCCACTGAAAGGATGGCTGGCAGAGCATGATTTACAGTAATTAGCAAGATTAAGAGGCACAATTAACCACAATTAGACAATGGAGTATTAAAGGAGAAAAATGACCACGCGGCGTGTCAGTAAATAATCAAATGGACCATGTGGGTTCTCTGACAGCTGCTCAGCCTCAGTCACGGGCCAAAATACTTCTTCATGCCATGGAAAGTGCACGTTAGGCAGGAAAATATCCCAAGTAAAAGCGTTCAGGGGCGGTGTAACAGCCACAGCCTCTGTGAGTGCAACAGCCACAGATTGCTGCTGCTCTGAGGAGAGAGTTTATAGCACAGAGCTCCTGCAATGCTGAAGAGCAAGCTTGCAAATAAAGAAAGAAATGAGAGTTACAAAAGCTTTCCCAGAAGAGCTTTTTTCCCCCCAAACAGCTTTGACTGCTTTGTCTCTGGAAAATGAGTGAATTGTCACTGTTCATTAAATATATATATATAATTTTCTCCCTGTGCAGTCTCCTGTGCCATACTCTGGTCTCTCATCTGGTTGAGTCACCGTCCCTGGGGGTGTTTCAGGGTTGTTTGGATGTGGTTTTGAGGAACATGGTTTAGAGGGGAACTTTGTGGAGTAGGTTTGGTGGTTGGACTGGATGATCCCAAGGGGCTTTTCCAATCTGATTCTAGGATTCTTGTCATCAAGAGTGAGGCAGCTCCTTGAGGAACAAGAGCAGATACTTTTATTGCATAATTAAACAAAAATAGAAGCTTTCCACATCTGACCTCTCCAATGTTATGCTTCAGATTAGTAAGTAATTACTAAGCTGTTGTATCTGTTTCAGTAGCATATTCAATATGGAAACTGAATTCAAGAGGAAAAGACAAGGATCAGAAAAAAAGAATTTTAGGTAGGTAAGATAAGAGGAAGGAAAAAGGATAAGATAACAACCTTTGTGCAGCCTGAGGGCTAACTGAATTCTAAAAATGAAATATCCATTATGATGCTGATACTTCAACTCCCTCTTGATTATTATTTGGTATCAACCTGAACATAGTAATTAAATTAGCCAACAGAAATTAGGAGGGTTCATTCACTGGGGAGGATCAGGTGTCACTGGGAGGAATGACAAGAAACCAAGTCACAGAATGACTCAATTTCACCACTATCTGTAGAGATGCAGAAATGTGGTTAGAATGAAGTCAAGTATGATGCTCTTTGGAAGCAACAACAAGACTTTCTGTTAAATGTCAGGAACTCATCACTTAGAAGTAAAAAAAAAAAAAAAAAAAAAAGAGAAAACCGAGTGTTCTCTATATAAAAAGAGGAATTTGCAATTAAGAAAGTTAAATCTTAGTGCACGTCATTTTTCCAATAGACAGAAACACCAAAAAAAAACCCCTCAGTTTTTGATATAATCTATGATTTTGCATATTTCTGCTCAAGAAAGATAAATTCCAATGTATACAAGTATTGCAAAGAACCGTGTGGATGAGCAAGAAGCAGGAACAGAGGATGAGATTAAAACAAAATTTCTTATTTAGCCCAGAAAAGCAACAAAACTCTCCTTTTGGGGTTTTACTAAAGCCAAGCTTGAGGAAAGAGAAATCTGAGATGAGTCATTTACCAATATATTGATATAATTAACTGTGCCTCCTCTAACGTCAGCAGACACCTTCTGTGTCTGAAGAGAGTCAAGAGTACCACACTGATCATACTTAATTACTGGCCTCACTGATTAATAACTAACTCATGGTAAAAGCATTCAGGTCTGGAGCCTCATTTCTGCCCCAAACTCTTCACATTCAAGTCACTGTTGTACTTGAAAACATGAACTCACAAAACCATTTCAAACAAAACACAACAGTCTACTTTGTTATTTACCAGTAGAAAATATTCATATCATAACCAAATGGAAACCATATATATATATATATTCATATCATAACCACAGGGAAATAT
>JANHGL010020499.1:18499-30447 GCA_024611195.1 Ceyx melanurus | reverse complement strand
CCCCCCTTTTTTTTTTTATATATATATTATACATTTTTGTTTTTAAGCCTCCCCTACTGTGTTCCACCTCCATGTTCTGATTGTGCCTCTCCCTCCCTCTTCACTGGGGACCCAAATTGTGCTTCTGCATTTCTAGCACAGACAAGTAACGTGAGAATCCATGCTAAGGATTGGGCTACTGTCAACAGAAATGTCTAAAAATGCAAGTTAGTTTAAACAAACAAAACTATATATATATATATAGATATATGCAAATGCTCTCCCCTCCCAAATCACCTACAGAAGGCCACTGTGCCAGGCTTCCTGTTTGTAGGTGGAGAGGAGCAGAGCTGGCCTGCAGGCCCCGAGGCTGCAATGTGAAGGGGAGGAGACTGAAGTTCATCTGTCTTATCTCTGTTCTGTCAATAAAATGGAGCTGGGTCTTTAGATTTATTTTTAATTATTATTCTAAAGAAGAGTAAGTTTGTTTTTTCTTTTTTTTTTTTAAAGAAAAATATCTTGGCTTTGTTTTTTTTTTTTTGCTCATCTGTTCAAAATCTCAAATTCTCCACAGTAACAGGCCAGACCACGGAGTTAACGCAAACCCAGAGACCCCTATGGATTAATTGTACTGTTTGTGAATTTGTATAAAAAAAAAATAACAAAGATCCTCTTAAAACATTTTATATTCTTACAGTAAAAGGTTAAACATATTTATATAATAAAAGAGGAAATATGAAGTATGTTTTTGAAAAAAAAACCTAAAAAGCTGTATCTGTGTTGTCTGTGCTTTTTAAAGAGCCGTGTCTATTTATCTGTCAGGAGTTTGGTAAGTATGTCATGGGGCTTTTGCCAGGGGTTGGGGCTGCTCGCCCTCCCAGTGACAGGAGGAGAAGGAAGAGAGCCTGGTGCCTCCTATGCAGGATGTTGAGTAACAGCATCATGAAGAGCTTGAAAGGAAGGGGCTGGGTAGGATGGGCCCTGTCTGTGAGGGTGCTCACTGCATCTGTGGGGAGAAAATGAGTTTAGCTGCCTATTCACTGCAAGTGTCAACTCAGTCTGAGGTCAGGTAAACCAGAAAAGTGCTGAAGCTCCCTAGCAAGTCACTCTACTATTCAGGGGTGGAGGAGGGTATTTGGGAGAGGGGATGGAAGTGCTGTTTTTTTAAGCTCCAGGTAGATGGCAGAGGGTTTTTTTGTGATTTAAATTGAGGCCCACCCTAGGCAGAAGACCCATCAACATTTCCCAGCACTGATAATCACCAATAACTACCATTGCCAAGTGCATGAAAACCTGGGAAATCTAAAATGTCTTGGTTGTTTCTACTGCCCAAAGATCAAAGAGCAAGTAAAGGGGGGAAAAAAAAAACCAACAACAAAAAAAGAATAAGGTGTCCTTTGTCCTACACCGTAATCTTTCTCCTCGGTGTGTGACTTTTAACCTGACCGGGTCCCTTTCTAGCTGTCCACGATGCGGGTTTTTTATTGTTGCTGGCGCTGGAGCTTAAGCAGGGTTTGGGGGCAGTGACAAAGCCCCGTCTCCCCGCAGGCTGGCGCCGGGGCTCGCTCGCCCCGCTGCCCCCTTCCTGCCTCGAAGGAGGGGGAATGCGAAATGGTGGAAGAAGCCGGAGCCATTGTTCAGTAAAGTTAAAAGAGGAGCTGTCCTTGCTTGCTTGCTCAGTCATGCATACTCAATCTGGCCGGGCCCTGGTCCCTATGGAAAGGAGGAGGGCGATTCTTCCCCTCTTTTTAACATTCCTCTCCAGGCCTGGCTGTATTTAAGCTGCTTTCCTCTGTGCCGAGGAGGAGGGAGGGGGATGGTCTGAAGTTCCTGTACATTTGCATTTTAAGCACTTGCAGCTCTGAGCAGGCCACTTTGTTCCCCGCGCTACCCCGCTGAAGGGCCCTGGCTGGGGTGCCGCCCCAGGTAGGTTGAATGTCCTACCACAGGAGGTCACCTCGGCATCTGCGGATGGCTTCCCCCGGTCCTTAGCCTCTGTCTCCCACACGTATTTTTGGTTCAGGCTGGACTGGGCACACTTCTTTGTTGACAGCTCTAACCACCTTGCCCCTTTTATGTCAGGGCTGCATTTGAAAGTAGAAAATAGTGCCCGTCTCTGGCCCTCCTAAAGAAACACTGTCTCCCCTCCATCATAAAGACCTGGACTATCTCAAGGTTTGGACGTTGGGGTGTGTATTGTTTACCCACCCTTCTTTCCAAGACTTACAAGCTTTCTATTGGGAGTCCATCACAAAAGCTGCATTGTTCGCTTTAGGGAAAGGCACCACAATTGGATCTAATTGAGCCTGACACTATATCCATCTTCCTCTCTTTGCAGGGAGGTGTTGGGTATGTCTTTCCTGTGTTAAGAAAAAAGTTTACAGTAACTTCTTGACAAAAAAAATTAAATAAATGTCTGTATGAATATTATAAACAACGGGAATTCCAGATCAGGTTCCCATTACTGCTGAAAATGAAAATGTTCCTGGGGTAGGCAGCAGTTCCAGCCAGGGATGAGAAATGATACAGCCCTCATAAGGTAAGTTTATTTCTGCTGGATCTGAGTGAAAATGGCATTTCCTTATTAAGCCCTGTGTTGACATGAATAATGGCAGGACTTCTATGTCTAAATACAACATGTGTACTCATAAATTCTGTAAATCAGAACTAGCACAGGATTATTCCTTAAAAAAAACCTCCAAACTTCCTCTCCCCACTTAAAAAGCCCAAGCCAAAAGCATTGTCCACGTGGCCTGGCAAGCTCTTTAAGGAGAGCCCAAGCCAAAGGAAGCTGCTGAAACCAAAGCCTTCCCAAAGCCCAGCATTTAGACACCCTGAGCTATTCCCGTAGATGGAGCAAGTGCTCCTCATGCCTTCCTCTCATACCCAAGCTTGATAGCATCTCCTTGGTATGGACAAGGGCCTCCCTGTCTGGTGAGGTCAGGGCTGGGGGAACATACATGTTTACTAGCACAGAGAGGGGTTTCTTAAAATAAATAATCCATTGTCAGCAGCCATAGACCAATTACCACAACTTCTCAGGGTAACAAACTTAATTTTTACTCTCCAGTCACTCTTACATTTTTGAATATGACTCAGCTGGCAACTATAGTAGAAAACAATAAGAATAAAAGAAAAATGAAAACGAACCAACCACCACTGTTTGGAAGTGAGCTGAAAGTCTCCCATCTGTGTCAGAGAGCCTATAGAACCCTAGCAGTGGCTATGGTGTCAGCCTTCACTACTGTACCCTGCAAAAGCACTGGCAGCCCACCCAGCCATACTGGTTGGGGCCACAGCATCCCTTGCCTACTGCCATGCAACCCTGGGCATCAACAATGGAGGATGAACCAGTGACCTGTCTTATAGACCATTGTCTCTGGGGAGCAGAGGGACCACTTCTAAGAGGTGACAGCAGAAAGCAGAGCAGAAGCGATGCAAAGCAGGGATGAAGGGAATGGGAAGGAGAGGAGGTGGTCATGGACCAAGCTGCAGCAAAGTTCTGTACATGTGGGGGGGTTCCTGGTCTGCTGCTGCAGCAGCTGCTCCCCTGGCCACAGCCAGTGGCTGGCTCCTTCTCCCTGGGAGAACGAGAGGAAAAAAAGGGTCCACCTGGGTCCTACTGCCCTTGGAATAGTATATGGGAGGTCTGTGCATGGCAGATTTATACATTTTATACCTTCCCACCCCATGTTGTGGGTTCGACTGAATCGGTTTGTCATGGTGATTCTGGGGTCCTTTGTTTCCCTGATAATAAATTTCAGGGTCTCAGGGCAGCTGTCACACAAACTGCCTGGGGCCTGTGCTGAAAGGAGAGGTGATCCCTATGCTAAACAGTATGGAGCTTCGGCACTGAACCTGTCCTTTACAGGTCAGGGAACAGTTAAAACAAGAGCTGGGCGGCCAAAACACCCAAAGTTTTTGGAACCAAAGCTGGAAGTTAGCAGAAGCTGCCATTAACAGCTCAAGGGTAGGTCCCTGGGATCTGGCAGCCTCCCTACGTACATATGCAGGCCACTTCCACCAAAGTGGACCCTTTATTTTCTCTCTCTCTCTCTCTCCCCTACCCTAAATCCCACCCTTTTATCTAGCAGCTCTTTAATAGTGCCTTCTGTGAAGGAAAAAGATAATCAATAAACTCAAGTGGGTGGTGCGAGCTGGATGCGAGGACCCCTCAGGACATGAGGGAGGCCCCACACCAGAGCTGCTGGCTGGGCTGTTCCCCATCGCGGGCAGCCAGCAAGGCCATCCTGCTCAATTCCCCAGCCACAAGCTGCACGAAAGAAAGAGCTGGAGAGGGTTTATCGGGCTCCTGTGCCAGAACTTAGACTCCAGCCATGTTTGGCAGGGACACTAAGTGCTTCTCCCCCTTCTTTAATTAAATCTACCAAAAGCATTAACTCAATGGCAGCCCAACCTGAAATAGCACCGTAGAGATTTTGAAATATCCGAATCAAATCTCCCCTTGTGACAGAAAGATGAACGGAAATGGGATTTTCCTAAAAGATTTCCTAAAATCTGGGGCGTGTTTTGGAAAGAGTGTCAAAAGTTTAATCCCAGGGCCTGGACACATGCCCTGAACAAGTATTTCCACATGAGAGAGTTACTGAGACATAAACCAAACTCCTCTTCTGCCACAGAAACTGACTCTACTCTAGAAATAGGCAACTCCTCCTAGTTACTTTCTTTCCTTCAAGCCTTGTGTCTCCAGACACAGTTCAGTGATTTGAAGATGAAGCAATTTTCCAATTAAAAAAAAAAACAACCAAACCCTAAAAATTTATATTTGAGGCTCACCATCTTCCTGCTTCCCCTTTTTCTCCTCCCAAATATCCCAGCTTTACAACCCCTGAGAACCTTAAGGAGCTCGACAGGTCAGCACCAAAGGTACAGGCAGCTTCACACAGGCATGATCCCAGTTCTGCAGCCAGTAGCCTCTCTCCTCCTCCGGTAAGCTAAGGGCAGCACTAAAGTACCCAGAAGCAATAAAACACTGTCATTATCTCCTTTTGTGACAGACACAGTTACATGCCTGGCTCCCCAGCTCCCCTGTGACCCACACGCATCTTTCAGTGCTGTAAGCTCCCGATGTGCACTGGGGAGAAGTCCCATAACCGTAAGGAGTTATTCTTAAGATAAACTCGTGCCAGAGGTGAGCTGGTTTCTTCTGCTCCTTCAGCCTCGCGGGATGCAGCACCTGCCTCAGCTCCGGCAAATCTCCCTGCGCTTGACCAAATCGCCCTAAGCACCACCAATCAATCCCTGTGCAAGTCGGCCAGAGGCGATGGGGAAAACGAGACCCCTCGAGCAACTCATCTGCCAAACACCAAGTAAAAACAGAAGGGGACAACACAAGATAGCAAAGTGAATGGTGCCTCGGATACTCGGCGGGGTTTCTGCACTGGTGTGGGCTGGCTGAAGCACCTTCAGCCCCCATCCGCATCCCCGTGCCGAGCTGCACAGCCACCGGCAGCCCCAAACCTCTCCCGCGGTGTCTCCTCCGGGGACCCGCTGCCGTTCCCGGGCCGCGCTCCGGCTGCAGCTGCGGCGCCGCTCCGCCAGGCGGCAGCATTGCCCGCCGAGTGCCGCCGCCCGACCGCTCCCGGCTCCCCTCAGCGGCCGCCTCGGCCGCGGGCGGCTTCGCGCATCCCCGAGCGAGGCTCCCCATCCCCGCTGTGCCGGGCGATGTCCCCAGGGGGGTGTCACTCAGGGGTCACCTGGGGCACCGGGTGAGAAATCAAGAGGGTTCATTAGGCATCCCTGGAACGCAGCTGCGGGGGCACAAAGCGGCACGGGATGGCCGAGGTCAAAGCTACAAAGGGATGGTGAACTCGGTTTGCCGCTTATCACCTCCTCAGGCCTTCATGGTGGTGAAGGGTCCTGAGGGTTTTGCACCATAAACCAAAATGGGAAGCCACGGCTCATATAGATGGTCTGGTGATGGCCACACCCCAGCATTGCATGAGACCCACACACCACAGCCTGAACCAGCTGTCTTCTGGACAACAGCCATCCTAGGCTTTAAGTCTGCACCTCTTGACACCTATAGCTTGACACCAAGAAAATGACTGTGGTTTTTGTCTTAGTGTTGTTTTGTTTTTTAAAAGCACGGAAGCATTAGAACTTTAAAGGAGCAGCATCAAATTGTAATGCTCGGACTGTTTTTAGTTGTTTTGTTGTACAGGACTTTGCTATGTCATTGGCATGGTCACTCCGTAGGGATTAAGGTATCTGGTGCTGTATTCACGTGTCCTTTTAGCAACACCTAAACTTGAATATTTTGTTAACCACTTCTACAACTGCTATGTGTACATACCTGAAAAATTACTAGAATAATCAGTTTCTGCATGGCTCATTACATGCACAGACATCAGAATGGGAAGTATCATTAATGGGGAATGAGAATATGGAAGCAACTTAACTAAGGTGACATCCTAAATCCGTAAGTGGCCTAACAGTGCCTGGCATCCACCTCTCCTGTCTCTAGTCCTGTTGGCTTTTGTGAATCAGAGCAGCAAAACCTGAAGAGTTTTCCAGACTAGGATAGTTCTGGAGAGGGAGGGCCAGGACAGAGAAACATTAAGTGCAGAGGACATCATACTTGTCTTCCCAGACCAGGCTCTGCCCCCAGAGCCCCAGAAGCACTAGTGTACAAACAAGGGCTGTGGAATTGCTCCCAGCAGCAGGAATCACTCCACCAAGCCATCCCTATCTGTTCAGACTCTTCAGCTACAGCAGCTTTTATTTCAGGCAGCGGTTTGTCTCACCAAAAAAACGTGGCGACAGAAAGCATCGCCTTGGCAGTTCTGAAGGCCGAGGTCCCATCACAACAGGTATGGCTCAAACTGCAGCTCTCCCAGCTGCTCTACCCACATCTTCAGCAGGAATGTCCCTGCAGTGATGCCTGGGGACCACCCATGCAGATCAAAGGTGCACAGGCAGCACACAGTCCTTCAGGCTGCAAATGCTATTGCCCCTCATGGTTTTCCCTCCCGAGAGGCACCTGTCCATTAGCAAAAACTTGCCCTGATCACACTAAAGACCAATCGAGGGACTGTGAATTTTATTCTCCAGACCACATGGTGTCAGGACTTGAGCCTGGGCTGCCCCACTACCTTCCTCTCACCTCTTCCAGTTTCAGATGCAGCATGCCTGGGGGAGGGGACATGATCTCCAGTACACACACCTGCTGGAGAGTCAGCAAGACAAGGGGAGGCTACATGTGAGTGGCTGGGTGTTACTTCCACCCTGTCTCTAGTGCCAAAAACAAGCATGTTAAAGCTAATCTACCCCTGTCTCAGCTCAACTGCTTTTCTGTGACTAAGCCCCTTATAATGGTTTTACTAAAATCCCCTTTTGATGGAAAAAATCCCAGCTGGAAGTTTCGGGCAGCAGCACAATGTGCAAGTCTGCGTGTCCCTTTCCCCAGCTTCACAAAAGCCTCTAATCGAGTGGAAAATTTGCTGGAGGCCAGAGGTTTAGGCCTGCAATTATTTTTTAAGGGATTATCAGGAGAGAATGGGGGTACTTACGACCCTCCCTCTCTTTGTGTTTTGTTCTGTACCACTTTTAGACAGACTCAGCCAGAAACCTAAACCACTGCAGCTGGATCCAGCAAAAGCAGAGCTCAGCTGGGCAGCACACCTCCTCTCCGAGCTACAGGACAGACCCCAGACTCCAGCTTAGACCAGTCCCACCATGAAATGGACAGAAATGCTTTTCCACAGAGGCAACACTAGAAGTTGTTTATAAAGAAAAACTTAAGAAATAGCAATAGATTCCAGCCCTGTAGACCTGGCCAAACTAAAAACCCAAGGAGCAGGCAGGGATGTGGCCCACTGGACAGGCTGGGATTTGGCTCTGCATAGCCATTATGCAGGAGGTCTTGCACAAGTTACTTGCAGCAAGCTCCAAAAAAGTCTTGGCTCTGAAAACACACAAACTGCAACACCCAGTTTTTAAGGGCCTTACTCCAAGGGTGGATCCCAGGGTTAGGGTCCCTGGCACTTTTGCAGCCTCTGAGAAGGGGTCAGACACCAGCGAGGCTGTGAAACAACTTCTTGCTGTGCACAGAGTCACTTGTGGTCATCACACTTAGCAGGGGACAGCCAGAGGAGAAACGCGGCTGCCTCTCCTGCCTGAGGAGCTCCAGCACCTTGCCCAAAGCTACCAGGAACTGCCTATGCTCACACTTGACCCAAAATGAGGTTATTCTCCTCTACCATCAAATGACCACTTGTGTACAAGTAAGCGAGCCGTACCCAGAGGAAGCAGCAACGTGTCTTGCTGTTAAACAGTAGCCTGAGGAAGATAACAGACTGATTTAATTCCTCCTTCCCTTTGTGGCACTGCAAACCTCCCTCTCCTGGAGAAGGCACTAATCACTGCCCCTCAGGCGAGGGCTGGGAGAAAGGGCTGCTCTTCACTACTCCCATATAAGCTGCAGTATGGTATGGATGTGTACTGCAATAGAGAGAGTACACTAAGGAAGGAGTACACTAAGGCTATAGATTATGACTCTCCTTCCAAACCATCTCAGTGGGTTGCATAAAGCAGCTGCTGGATAAAACAGAGAAGCAGGTTTTGATCCCTAAGCCTTCCAAACATTTGGGTGCTATAGAAGATGTTTCAAAAGAAGTGGCAGCTGCCACTGGGTTTTCCTTCTTACTGTGTCCATCTGTTCTAGGTGTGCTCTGAAAGAGCATGGGGAGTCTAGAGGGGCCAGGGTGCTTGCTTTCTGGATCACGATCAGATTCAAGCACTATTGGGAAGTCACCCAAGTACAACACTCAGCACCTGAGAGCTGTTAAAATAAAACAGCCCAGACAAGCAAACAGAGAAAAAAGGCAAATGAGGCATTTGTGGGATTAAGATGCCTCTAGGAACCAGGTGGCACCTAAACTGGGGATTTTATTTTAGTTTTGAATATTAAGTATCACTTGGTTTTAGTTGGGGTTGTTTTTGTTGTGGTTGCTGGTGTTTTTGTTTGGTTGTTTTGTTTTTATATTTTTGTTTTGTTTTTCCATTGGTTGGTGTTTGTGGTTTTTTTGTCGTTGTTTTGTTTGTGATTTTGTTTGGGTTTTGTGTTTTTCTTGGTTCAAGTCTTTTGAGCCTCTCTACCTCATTCTCACCATCCACACAGACTTTTTGCACAGTTTTAAGATAGATAAAAAGATGAATGATCTTCTAGGTCCCTTCCAGCCCCTAATTTCTGTGATTCTGTGAATGGCCTAGCCTGCTCAAAGCTCCTCATTAAGTCTGATGTGCTTTAAGATACTCTGTGTCTAACTTCTGAAAGATAGATGAGTCTCATCTCCAAGACAGCTTGAGACCTTCAGTATCTAAAGATAAGGGACCCAGAATCACCAGTAACATGCAATGTAGGATGTGACCTGTGAGTCACCAGCAGCACTAGAAAGGTAAGGTCAGGTGAAGAGTCAGCTCCAGCTCCATCTTCTCAGCCTAAAAAACCAAGCTCCAAACACAGTGCCACAGGACAGCCATTCTTTACCCTTCCAAGGAAGCAGATCTTCCCCAGACTCCTGCTCCTGAGCACCACTGGCAAGCCTTGCCCTTGGGAGTCCAGAGTCTGTTCATACACAGCCACAGATAACCCTGAGAAGCCCTACTTACAGTACACTGGAACACCTGGGACTTCCAGGAACCACTGTCCAAACTCTGCACAGAGGCAGGATCAAGCATACTTGGATCATCCCTACAAGGGTTTCTTACTCTTTTCTGAAACCCTCCCTAATGACATAGCCTGCAGCCTCCTTACCCAACAACTACCAGTTTACTTCTAAGACAAGAATTTGTTTCAAGACAAGATTTCAAGCTCACCACTGAACAGGAGTGCTGAGCTACAATACAGCACAGCAATAAGTTGCCCATCCAAGAAATTCCAACACTGTGTCTTGCACAGCATATTGCCCTCCTACGTGTCTATGCAATGCAGTGTGCAGCAGCAGCAGTGGAGCAAGGCACATGGAGGGGTTTATGGTGTGAATTTTTAGGCACACAGATGTCCCAGAGTGCCACAGAAGCTTCTGGTGACTTGTATCTCTCAGGAAAAACAACAGTGTGGATTCTGTTCCAGGCTCACCACACAACTGGAGGCAAGTCCTGCAACCTGTCACCTGTCCAGACCCCACCTCCCTGCAGGTGCTGCCTTTTGCTTCCTGCACCCCCAACATGGCACACAAGATCCAGCAGTGGACTTGGTACTAACTCTAAACACAGGGAGTCATCACTGCCAGAAGCAAACACTGCTGCTAACTAACTGCACTGTCTGAAAAGTAAAATCACTGAACAGAATTAGTTCTGTTCTCATTCAAAAAGTTGGGGTTTTTTTGGCCTTCCAAAAAAAAATATTTGCGACTTCTGCATGGAAGTCAGAGAAGTCTCAGACATAATCACTGATGCTTCTTTGCCCAGGGAAATCTGTCAGAGCTTCCAGACAATGCTTGAGGAGGTCACAGCACATGTTCATTTCTGCCCCTTCTGTATGATTTCCCTGAAGAAAGGGCCTCGTAGACAGAAGGGTTTCAAAACACAGCTTGAGTGCAGTAACTGCAGACATATGGTGTCAGACAGGGGCTTGGTGTTGAAAGAGCCGTCTATATATTTTGATGCATATCTTTACAAACATTTAAAGAAGCTGCTTTTCCAAAAAGGAAAGAGAAGTTATGAAAGGCTAGGGGGTTTCCAGGGTTGCTGGTGTGCCAGTAAGCGACCCAGAGCCAGGATAATCTCAGTAGCAATGACAGGAAAATCCACAAGCGCCCGAGGAACACCTATGCAACATCTGCACAGGTCTCAAACCAGGTGTTGCTCCCCGGAGCACAGAATTTGGGCATGCATTCAGAGCACCACTCCTACCACCTCCTGGCTCCCACCACAACAATGTCATGCACTGCCTACAGCTACGTGCAAAGCGAGTGGAGCCAACCCCAGTTCGGAGAAATCTGTCACTTAACCAAGAATATGTTGTGTCAGTACAAAACCAGCCCACAGCTGGGAACTGGCAGGAACATATTTGAGGTATCACACTCGCAGAGAGGGAGCAGAAAAACTGCTTTGCCCACAGCTGTCCAAAAGCAACGGCAGCGGTTTAAGTCAAAGACTCGAAGGGAGGCACACAGAGAAGTCAGGGGTCAGGCTCCAAGAGAGACATGGATTCACACTCCAGAAAACAGGCTACAAAGCAATAAGACAAAGAGGAGTTTATCCCAGCAGCAAGCTTCACGCTGCACACAGGCCTGCTTTCTTCACACAGGCAAATGCATCTCAGTGTGCACAGCGTCTAGACCAACTCTAGTCATCTAGCCCATGGATCCTATCACACTTCAGAGATGGGAACATCTCTCCTTCATGCACTAGCTAGTCTCAATAGCCAAGACTGAAACCCTGGCAATATTCCCCCCTCCCCTTTAAAAAACAAAAAAATAAAACTAATCCAGCCCTAGTAGGAAGCTTGCTACACCACAGGATGAAAAACTGCTTACTTTTTTTTTACAGTAAGAGATTATATTTCTTGTATCAGGTTGAAGGTGGTTGTGGAATAGAGTTCAGCACATGGATTCAGTTCTAGGGGATTTTTATTTTAATAAATATGCATAACTCATTGGGGAAAACCTCTGTCAATACAAATCCTATGGAAAATATTGCTCCTGTAGATAGAAGAGAGACCAGTTCTGTTTGTGCATTCAGGCGCTGTATATATGAAGATATTTTAGAGACCTCTATACTTAGCCATTGTGGTTTCAATCTTTCCCAGGCCAGAGGTAGCTGTGTAAGCATATAGTCAGCACTGGCTATACAAGTACTTTTAAAACCATACTATTATTACCAAGTTAAAGGCAGCGTTGTTTTTTTTTTTTTGGGGGGGGGGGGGGGGGGAACTGGGGGAAAATTTGAAACCCAACAAAAAAATAATAAAAAAAAAAAAACCCAAAAAAAAAAAAAAAAAA
>JANHGL010020499.1:0-18399 GCA_024611195.1 Ceyx melanurus | reverse complement strand
GCGGTGCAGCGACAGAAGCAGGCACAACAATGGAGGAAATCTGTAAGTCCAGACAAAAATCATTAAAAAAAAATAAATCCCAAAACTAAACAATAAAAACCAGAAAAATACCACCCTTCCAGCAAGATGTGCTTTTTTCAGTATCTCTTTATATTTAACTGCAGGCAGACCACTTCAGGTCATGATTTCATCTGATCTCAGCAGGCTGGCAGCACTGGGGCCCACTGATAATCCAAGGGAAACCAGGATCCCTTGGGAAGCAATGTGGGTGACTCAGACACTGGAGCTCCTTCCTCTGAGTCAACACTGACCCAGTGTTTTCAGCATCATGCTGGAGGGCTCTGATCTGCTCAGCACATTATCTTTCAGAGGAAATAAATGGGTGCCTGACCACACATGTGGTTATTAAAGACAACACGTCACTCTATACAAACACTGGCATTTGGCTACGTGACTGCTCCCTAGGTCCATAATTACATTGCTGCCTTCCTCCACTTTCTGCTCTGAATTGTTTCAATAGCTGCTGTGTTTCATCCAGCCCTAAATGGACTGCACTGGTCAGAGGAACAGTTCCAGTACAGCCCAAAACTAAGAACCTGGAATTTTATTGCTGACCCCACCTTTGGTTTGCCACATAACCCAAGCGTGTCTCTTCTACCTTCCCCTCGTGCAAAAGGGGGATCGTGAGAAGAATCTGTCTTGTAAAATGCATTGAGAGCCACTGGTGAAAAAAACCCCGTGTAAAAGAACACTATGAAGATTAATTACATGAGATGGTGCTATTAATTAGGTATGCTGATTAAACACTCTGGGGTTTTGTTTTTTTCCAGTAGAAAAGGCACTGGGGAAAACAATAAAGATTTGTAAAGGCAGCAGTGAAGTCTTCTGTGTTTTATAGAATCATGACGTGCAATCCTCCTTGAATCCAAGACTGCCTTGGATTATGGACCAGACAGTATTTCCCCTTTTGATGCAGAGGAGTTCAGTGATGCCTACTCTACAGTAACTGCTCTAAATGTGCTGAGCATTAGCAGGACTCTTTTTTTTTTTCCTACAGACAACTCAGCTGCCTATAATTATCTGAAGAAAAATTCCTCCTCTTCTTCCCTAATCCCAGTGTTCTGATCACATGCTACATTTGCTCTGGGGACTCCATTTCAGAGCCAGGTGACATTTACAATACACAGTCCTGAAAACACATGAAAAACACCTGGTTCTGGGATTTGGTGCAAACTCAGCCCAGGTTCACCAAAGGGTTTGTGACCCTTCTGAGCACAGCTGGGACCAAAGTGGTTTTGCATTGTACCTCATGGTTAGGACAAGATTAAAAAAAAAAAAAAAAAATTCAGATCAAACTTGGAAACTTTGCGATGCACTTGGAGAGTTTGAGTTCAGTTTATGCATAAATCCAGTTGAAAACACAGAGGCTGGAAACTGCCTTGGAGAGTTGCTGGAGTATCTGCACTCACTTGCATGGCAAAAAGGATCAGAACAACTCGTGTGATAGGGACTCAACGCCAGACCTCATCATTACCAAGACAGAGAGAGCCATAAGCATACCAGTATTGTAGTTCAAATAGGTATTCACTTCCGAAGCAAATCCCCCATGAATCCCACTAACCACACTGTGGTTTGCAACTTGGAGCAGCCTTACAACTTGCAAACTGGATTTCCTCTGTTGAAACTACACGGGAGACCACGCTTGAATGCTCACATCCATGGGACCTGACAAGTCCAAAAGAACATCTCCACACCCCACAATGCTACTGCACAGGTCCCAGGTCTTCAGCCCCAACTGTTCACCCTCCAGATCTGCTCCTCCCAGGCCCCCTCTGCCTGCTAACACAGCCACTGAAAACTAAGGCTATGTTACCAGAGAACTGAAGTGCAGAGGTACCAGTGGTACCAATTCCTTGGGATATCTGCTTATGAGCACCCTCTGCTGGATATTACCATTTTTTCTTCCCTCCAGGGCCCAAAGACACACCGACAAGGAAAAGTCAAACCCAACAAAAACTTTGCCCACATGACTAAGCTGCTTACAACCCACTTCAGCCTGAGCAAAACATCTAGCTGAAAAGATGCCAATGTAACACCTAAAATGCATCGTTCCCCAAGAGCACAGGAGAGGTACAAGCTCTGATGTTACAATGCTCCCTACCTGCCTCGGCCCTGCAGAGGTCACCTATCCACCACAACACTGGGGTGGATGACTGGTAGTTAAGAGAACTGAACTATAACTTTAACAAGGTGAATAATTATTATCTTGAATCTATAGTCCAGGAAGATGACAACGACATCCTCATATTTTACATCTCAGCCTTCAGGTGACTAGAAAGTTGTGGTAACTGTTGATCCCAGCCAGGCTTATAGTAATCGTCCAACACAGAGATGCTGGGGAATGCAGGGCTCAGGCAATGACTTCTCTGACCTAGTGTCTGCTGTCAGATGTTTCAAAGGAAGGTATTAGAGGTTTACAAGGCCAAGAAGAGCATTTAACCAGCTGCAGTTGGAACACTGTTCAGGAGGCAAGAGGCCTGATACCTTCTAAAACAGCTAGAATAAAATTAATAAACTGTGCATAAGGTTTTTATCATATAAAAGTCTAATCCTTCCTGCATTCTACTATGTTCTTGGTCTCAGTTATTTATGTGCTGTAAGAAAAAATTAAGTTTCATCTATGTCAGATGTTTTATTTCAATTTCACTGAAAACCTTACATTACATAAAAGTATACACAGGAACGCCTGGTTTACTTCTCTGTACTTCTAAGTTTATATACTTCTGTCACGTTGCTTTTTATTACTCCTCATTCTAACTAGGGATGCGTAATCTTTTCAGTCTCTCCACACCTCTAAGCATTTTCATCACCTCTTTTTTCTGCTAAATATTTGTAGCAGAGAGATCAGAAATGAACATATGATATTTTATTTTTCAGACTGGACTCCCAGAGAATCATTCATCTTTCCACGAAAGAAATCCAGCACATCCCCATTGCCAGCAACCTCCTACTCACCTAAAGTGAGGGCAGCAATGAAGGAAGCTGGGCCTATTACATCAGACACTTCCACACTTCAAAATTCATGACTACTGGAGGAGTTATGTGCTCCTGTACCATGCCAGCCAGCGTTGGCTGTGGCAAAGCTAATGAAAAAGCATTAACCCTGCTAGGAAACAAAGTCTCCCACTCATTCCTTAGAAAAGTTAAAGGTACTAATTTCTAAGGAGCTTGCAGGGTGGGTAGAGACGCTCGGTGCAGTTCTCCAAAGATAGCTCAGAAATAACCTGGGAGGATCCCAGATGAAGGCTGGGTGTCCTCTTACATCTGTCTGGTTTGGGAAATGGAGTGTAAACAGTGGCACATTAGCTTAGATTAATGACAGACTGCTGGCATTTTGCTTTCATTTAGGGAGCTCTGGGAACACAACACCGCTGATAATTAAACAGTGCCTGCCATCAAAAGGCTCCAAAGCACCGAGCAAAGCAGGCGAGCTGTGAAGGCAGGGCTGGGGCAGGCTGGGCAGGACTCGGGAACACAGCACACTTGTTTAGGAAATGAAAACTCTACTGAATCTCCAGAAGGAATTATCACATGGTTTACATTATGGCACAGCAAAGCCTGGGCAGGATTAGCATCAGTGCCAGAAGACCTTCCCTAGGCAGACACAAAGTTTTATATCCCACCAGAAAGATCATTTGTCCCATGACAACACCCCACTTTTTTTTGTTTTTTCCCCCCTGGAATATTAGCTCAGCATGAATAATAAAAAGGTTCTCTCCTACTTTGTTCTCTGCGGCTATTGCACTTCTTCACAGCTTTCCTACACAGAACGAGAGCAATGCACTGGTTTTATCTGAGAGATGACAGCCCTCATGTATGGAAGGGTGAGAAAATGCAGCACAGGAGATGAGTGCCAGCAGAGAAAAGCTCACAGCAGAGGGGTTAATCTTCTACCCTACCACATATCCTCCTTCCACACACACCACTGCCCATCAGTTATGTGAGATTTTGTAGCACACCAGTGCAGTGCCTGTGCTGGGAGGTGGAGGATCAAGCCTGCACCCTGGTTATGTGCTGAATCCCAGCTGGGTTACCACGTGCTCTTTCCCTGTTAATTTCCTTTTCTGTCCCTGCTCTTTCCAGTCCTGAGGTTGTTTTTGGCCCTCTTTCCTAATCTCCTGCAGCAAGTGCCCCCCCTGAGCAGGGCAGCTCACCATTACTCCATCTGGCACATCGGAATGAACTGCCAGGCTGATGCCCAAAACTGCAGCCCTGAACTTATCAGCTGCTTTCTCAAATACATCAAAATGAGAGACACCCACATAGAAGCCAAAGGGAGAGCAGGGGGCTGCCAGCATCCAGAGGCTGGTTTACATCACAAATGCAGCAGTAAGCAGAACTAGGGGAGAGGCATGTTTTACTTGACCACCACACCCTCTTGTGCTATCTCACATCCCTCTGCGGAGGGGAATGGAAACAGTTTGGGAACTCAGTACCTCAAGCTCGGCTGCCCTTTCCAAGAAGTATCTTGTTCTGGAGTCCCAGTATACAAGGGCTAGGGACATTAACGTGCTGAAACAGATCAAAACCCTCTATAACTAACAGAGGGACTCTCAGAACCTGCAGCTTGAGCATCAGCAGCATTACTGAAGTGCAAAACCATGTGCCATCCTCACGAGTGCAGCATTATCCCTCAGTGGTTTCACACAACCTGCCCTCTGTGCAGGCATAGAGACCAGTCCAGCCCATTTCACCTTCTGCAGCTGGATTCAAGGCAAGGCTACAGATGTTCTTCAAAAAGCAGACACTCAGGCTGCAACCTGCCCACTGATACTCCATGGCAGAAGTGCCTGGCTGGGAGGTGATCCAGAGTGGTAACAGGCACAGGAAGAAGGGCTTAAGGGGGAAAGAAGGGAGCAAACTTCACAGAGGAGCAATGCTTGTATTTTAATGGTTAATTACCTGTTATTAGAGATTAATTAATAAACTGAAATGGACTAGAGAGAGGCACATACACTTCCACCCAGTGCTTCCTCACCTAATAGAGGTATTTCCTTGGCATATTGTACAGGCAGCCTTTACTTTTCACATAACAGTTGAACAAAAGCCATGAGTATTAAGTCCACACCACAGCATGTGGTACAGCAGCCGGAGCACTTGCCATGGGACAGCTATTTATGAATTCTGCCTACCCTTTGCTAGAAAAAAAGCCCTTCCCTGAGACCTGCCATCCTGAGCCATTGCTGAAAACATAATCCCAGCTACAGAAGCTGTACCAACTCCTTGGGGCTGAGGCAGGGGTACTGGTGGAACAGAAAAGGGAGAGAACAACTTTTCAGATGTAAAGCACGAAGTATAGGCTAGCCAAGGAGATACAAAGCTACCCAACTTCTACAATACTATCTGCTAGCATTGTTCACTTACCTGCTACCATCCTAGGAACTGCCAGATGACCAAAAAAGCAAGAGCAGACACGTAGTTGATGCAGCAAACTACAGAAAAGTCTTTCCCATCTGCTCTTTAACAGTTGTGTTGTTAGAGAGGATAAACTACACCTGGGCAGGTTCAAATGGCAGTGGTAATCCCCTGCACTCTTACAACCATCAGTGCCCAGGTGAAGTCCATGAAGGAAAAGAGGCACTTAGCAGAAGTCATAGAGCCTGGGTTAACCTCAGAAAGCCCAGTCCTCACCCTCACAATTGAATCCCCCTGGAGAAATCTGGAAGATTGTATTGTCATTAGCATGATGAGCACATCCCAGAGCTCCAGAATCCCTCGGTGTAGACCAGGACCCCAGTGTGCTAGGAGCTCTATGCTGGCAAAGCTACACCTCTTTGGTATGCACTGTGTGGCTTATGCCTCAGTAATAGTTAGAGGCCCCTGTGTGCTAGGCACTATAAAGCACAAGACAGATTATTTTCCATCATCATTATCCCCCTAGATAAATATAAAACCTTTTCCTGAAGAGTTCTCTCATCTCCCCTTTCAGTAAGACATCCATATAGTGACACTGACACTCATCTCACAGTAGCATCAGGAAGAGAGAAAAACATATTCGGCAGCCAGAGGTGTGCCTGCGGTATGTTAGATGTGTAGGCATGCAAACCCAGAGAGCTCATGGAGAAAAAACAAGGGTTTCCATCTACTCATTTGCCTGGGTAAGCCCCCAAGTGTCCCCAGCAGGTTTATGTCACCACTGCTGCTACCCTTGCCCTGATGCTGTTACTTGTGAGGGAAACTGAGGCGAGCTCAGGCGTGCCTCACCCCTCGGCACCTCCACACTGTGGGAATACCTTCCCTTCCTGAGAAATCCTCCCACTGCACTAGCAAGAACAGCCCAGAACACATGCCAAAAAAGCAGGACTAGAAATTACAAAATCCACGGCCTCTTTAGTCACTAAGTTGCATCTGTTCCTCACACGTTTCTCGAAGGTATACATTTCTGTCCCAACATAAGCAAAACCCCAAGGACTCCAGTTGCCAGGGTGCTGCCAGCCATGGAGTTCTTTCTGATCTATTTAGAGCATGCAGCATTACACCAAACCCTCTACTCATTAAGCCAGGATATTTGAGCTATATATTTTTTAATGCTTTATTAAGGTGATCTATCTGAAGAAGATCTCATTGTGAATCTGGCTCTCAAGCGAGAAAAATAGAGTCGCCCCATTTGTTGCTGCAATTAGCTTGAGTTTTTATTGGGAGAGTAGGTTTTTACGTCTGTCTTGCAAGGACAAGCTCCTGATCGAGACTAAAATTCTGGGTGAGACGACTGACCAATACATCTGACCCAGGGCTGAAAATAAAAGCTGGCTTCCCACCTCAGTTTCCAAGTAACTCCACCAAATGACGCAGCACCCCATACTGCATTTCAAAGGCACTGAGGATATATTTAGCCAAGTATGCCCCTCCCAAAATACAGCATGGGGCACAACTGGCTTGGCAGAACCCAGGGAAGAATACAGGAGGGTGAACTGGGAAAACCATCCTCCCCTAGGCAGCAGCATGGCTCTTGTTTACTCGCTTTCCTTAAAACAAAACAGAACAAGGAAGCTTCGCAAGAGGAATTTTATTTTCAGGTCAGACAGCAAACCCAAGAGCTGTAATTAGGTCCTGCAAATTAGCAGTTTAATTTATTTGTGTTGTTGGATGGTCTTTGCCTTTCCATCCCAGTACAAATGGGAATGGAGGGGACGAGAATGACATCTACCCTTCCTCCTCAGGCTTGTTGTGGGAGAAAATATCGTAAGCATCACATGAGCATCATGGACATAGGAACACGCTCCCTCAACAACTCCCCTCTCCTAGATGTGAAACTAGGGGAAAACAGGCCACTTTAACAGCAGTACCTGTTGGGTTTTGGCACCAGTAGGCAGTATGTGGTGATGATGCTTTTCCACCCAGAAAGCTACAGGGAAGAAAACTACTTTTCTTGGTCTTCTCCAGAAGGGCTCCCAGCTGCAGTGCAGGACCACAGGGCACCTTCCTGGCTTCCATGTTAGACAATTTCCTGGTTTCAATTAGAAAAAAAATTATGCACCAAAGTCTTAGTTGTAAAAAACTTTTCTCAAATGATGAAAATAATGCATTCCATAGTAAAAATTAAACAAGAGATCAGGGCAAAACATAAAGATGAGGTTGTTTGAATGGGAGTATCCTATCAAGAGCCCTAGCCTACAGATTTCCCTAACATGCCTGGTTTTAGTTCAAGCCTCTGGGAACCTTTTGCTCCATAGGATGAACTTACAATTCCAATAGATTAAGCAGAGTGTGAATCATTAGAGAGACCTCCGTGCAAAACACAAAGCAATTTCTCTTACCCTTTTCCTCATTCCTAAATGGGAGGTAGGATAGGGTCAGGGAAGGTTCATGGCCATGAGACTTTAATGTCCAAGTAACACTACAAGAACAAAGACTTTGGATTTCTCAGAGTTGCACTGCTTCAACCTCTCCCCTGACAATTTAGGGGGTTGAGTGGAGTAGTTGTCTCTTAAATTTCCCAATCTTTTGCTCCTTTCCCCTACAGAGTTCTCTCTCAAGACCTCCTTTCCACGACCTTCCCTTAGCCAAGAAAGGCCCAGCAGAGCTTTTTGCTCCCAGCACATGTTATTGCTGCCCCAGGCCAGACAGCTAATCGAGGAGATTTATCACATAAAAAGGTGCAGATGGGAAGTGGGATACCATTGTAATCACTGACCCTTGGGCAGACAGGACCACAGTATGCAGAGGGATTAATAATCCTCCTCCTGTGGGAAGGCTGACCACGATCCAAGAGCTATCCAGGTTTAGCAATCCCTCATATCAGCATCCTGTTTCATGGTCCTACAACTGCAGAGTAATACTTCCTAATACACAGCTTGGGGAAATTTCTTTTTCTTACCAGATTTTTAAAAAAGCAATATGAAGATTCCTCTAATTTAAGATTTAAAAATTGTTTATAAAAGCTCCTGTGAATAACTCCTGTCCTATAGGCTGCTTGCATACACATTGCTGACAACATCTGTGACCTGAACACACAAGAACGATGGGCATAGCTTCTTATCCCTGATGGGCGAGTGCAATTCCTGGAAGCAAATTTATGATGCAACTACTCAAAGATGCCAAAATGTAGGTCTCTTCAATAGCATTTGACTTCGTGTGTGCTAACACTAAGTGTATCTGTGAGCATTTCCATGAGGAAAACAATTTGTTAAGATACTCACAAAGAGCATGGAAGGCTCTTCAAACAAAATCAAACCCCTCTCTTCCTCTAAATTTTGGCCAATACTAGCTAAGAAGTTTAAAATATTCATCTAGCTCATCACTGTTCCAGAGACATGTTTGTTGCAGTCCTGCCCATGCCATACACGAGAGAGGTTTCTGTGAGAACCAGTCTTCTCCTTCAAGAATATGTCCCCTGCTCATTTAGAGTACTTGATTTCACACACAGTTGTTTATTTTTTTAAGATTTTCTGAGCTTTCTTCGCTCCAAACAAAACAGCTTAGGGATGCAGAAGGAGCCAATGGCATTTTGGAAGAAGGGAGATAACACCTCGAAGCCAAACAAAAAAGGACATTTCTTGCTTCAGAGACTTTTCTTTGGATTATGCTTTGAGGCAGCTAGACAAAGACATGCTTCTGGGAGATATATTGCACAGGGCCCGGCAGGAAAAAGTTCCCCACAGTGGTAGCAAGGGGAAAAAGTAACTTTTGAGCAGAAAGATATATGGCAGTCTGTGGGGCTGCAAACAATAGATGACCAAGAAGCTGTCACAAAATTTAAAACATTCTGATTTCATAGAAGACCTCATAGCTACACCAAGAGAGCATCAGAGTCCTCATCTGTGCATGGAATATATATCAGGCAGCTGCACAATGCACTACCAAGCATTGGTCCAACATGAAAACTTGTCTTGGGAAAGAAATCTGGATATTACTTTGAAAGCACAACACAGAACAAGAAAGATTAACTGCCCTCAGACTCTCCAGACCGACCATGTGGACACATCACAGATTCAATCTGCAGTGAATTACAAGTCATCATACACAAAGTATTGAAGTAGCCAGCCAGCAAAACCAGTGGAAATATAATTCTGTGGATCTGGTCAGAGAATGGAATCCCTGTTCCCCAAGAAGGGCTGGGATTTCAACATTTGCCTGCATCTCAAATACAGATGAAAGGTCAAAATACTACACTATTTCATGCCATGAACAATTCTAAATGATTTTGACTTGAAAATGCAGAGGTATAAAAATACCCAAATTATTACTGATAGAAACAAAACATTTAAAATATTTTACCAGAATTTTCTCTGTCTTTACCAGCACTATTGGGCCCCAGGCCTTGGGATTAAAAATCCAGGTTGATACAAACACAGACCCACTATCAGTGAAGAAAGAGTTGGTATGTGAACTATCACAGGAGCTTGACCCCTATAAATCAGTGGGCCTTGACATTATCCACCCCAGGGTGTTGAGAGCTGGCTGACATCTTTGGGAGACTGATCTCCATAATCTTTGAGATGCCACAAGTGGAGTCCTCCAGGTATCATTATTAGACCCCATGTTCTTTAGTATCTTCAAAAGTGATATGGATGACAGGATCAATAAGAGAAAGCAGTAGATCCCAAATATGGGGTAGTGAACCTTGTCCAGAAAGGTAACTACAACACTAACCTCCACTGTTTTGGACTCATGGGACAATGGCTATGAACTTCCAGGTCCGTACAGCGCAAAAACTGCACAGCAAGGCCATTTACAGTGACTAGTCACAGATGCAGGACCTCAGATTCTGAGTCACCAAGATGGTCACTCTGCACAGGTACAGTGAGAGTAGGACCTACAACAAAAGAGTGACAAAATCAAGTGATGAAATTGATGTGGTGAAGTTGGTATTAAGAGCCAAAAGCTCCTGCACGTTTCAGGAAGAGGAGCTGAAGGGAGAAGTAAAATATATTGAGGTGGAGTCACAACCATGGCTGGCCAGAGCAGTAACGTGTGCCTGAGAACTACACGGGGAGGAAATCGTGTTCAAGCAGTTCTGCAGCTTTCAACGTCAGACCAGCACCTGCCAGACTGATGGATCTTCTGGATGACAAACCATAACTTGGGAATGGGTGTTGCTTTTGAGCTCTTTCAATCCCAGGCTTGAGTGTGGAAAGTCACGCCCCAGCCCATGGCAGCTTCTGACACCTGCCCCAGCTGAGCCCCAGTTTCCACAGGGCCCTATCCTCCCCCATTCCTGGTCCAGCTCCAGCATACCCTACAGGTCTGTATATGCACATCCTCTTGCACACAGGTCTGCTCTATAATCCTTCCCTGGCTACAGGCAAACATTTTGGGCTCTGTGAAGATCACTACTTCTTTTACCAGGAGGAAGAATGAGATACTGGGCCAACTGGGAAGCAAGAGGCATAATCTTTCTGCTGCACAAGGGAGGTGCAGGAGTTGGTACAGCTGACAGGCAAAGATGTCCTTGCTGGCTCAGAAGCATGCTGTGCCAGTCACCTTCCTTGGGATCAACTGCATGAAGCACGAGGTTTGCCAGCTCAGATCTCACACAAATTTACCAGAAGTGGTTAAAAAAGACACAGAGTTTTATCTCTAATACATTTAAAATACATTTTCGAGTTCAGCCTTGTCCATGAGCTAAAGTTAGGCTTAGCTAACACAAACTAACACTCTGCATGTTACCACTTTCCTACTGCTTGTAGCTTGGTTTTATGCTTGACTTCGAAGTGTTACCTGGTAACTATAAGTAGAGCCTGGATAAGACTATCAAGTTTACTCCATAAAACTTTGTTAGTTTATGGAGTAAAAAGAAATAAAACAAAAGCATTCCACTCACCTCCAAACACCCCAGTGAACACTGTTGTGCTGACAAAGATGCCTGCAAGGCCACAGCTGCGCCCAGAGAAGGAGCTGCCTTTGTTCATGGTCTTTGGAAAGGTGTCACAGCCACGCAGGCAAAAAAATCCCAGCACTGCCCAGCTGTGCCAGCACTGCTCTACTGGAGGCATGACCTAACACAAACAGGCTAATTCAGATAGGAGCAGAGTGCTCCTGGTGTGCAAGTCTTACCTAAATGGCACCATTTTCTTAGCAGATACAAAAGTTTTACATGACTTGTGGATAAAAAGTCTGTTTGTTACATGCAGTGGGGTTTTATGCTACTGGAGTGCAACTGTTGTGCAGAAATACAGATCTTCTCAGCATGCTGTGGAGCAGACAAGCAGCTCTTGAGCCTTTCAGGATCACCCAGGCTTCTTGGAAAATGGCAGAGATGCTGAAAGAGCCTATGCAGCTACAGTAAAAACTGAACATAAACAGTGCTGCACTTACCAAGCTTACCCAGCTGAATACTTCCTTGCCATTAATAAAAAATTAATAGAACTTCATTTTGTACTTTGGCAAGACTCCCAAACAGCTTGTTAAGAATAGGTGGAAATGGGGAATAGCTATAAAAACAGAAAAGAAATTGGGACAGGTAATTGGTCATAATTCACTCACTCCACTCTACCTGTATGGCAGGCTGCAAAATCTCCACAGGTGGAATAACAGCTGCAGCCACCCGCAAGGCTGCAGATGTCAGTGGGAAACCTGGTTTGTACACACCACACACTGCAGCAAGAGCTGACATTCTGGGCCAAAACCAGAGCGCCTCATACAGCACTTAAGGAGCTACCTCGTGAATATCTGCATTGTCTTGATACAAGACTGTAAAGCTCCAGCTGGTTTGCAAAGATGCAAAGCTGGGCAGGACTGGCAGTGATGACTACCACAGGATACTCCAAACCTTCCCAGCTATGACACAGAGATGATAACTGCAAAATATTTACTAAACAAAACCCTGTCATTCTGGCAGGACCAATATTTACAGTAATTAACAAATCTGGGCCACAGAATAAGAAAACCTCTAGAACTGCTATATCTGTAAAAACTGGAGGGAAAAGCAACTCTTTTTTTTTTTTGTTTGTTTTTTTTTTTTTTTACAATTAGAGACAACTTCAGAGTACTTGGGAACACCTCAGAAAGTAATGAGCCTCAGAGCCACAAAATTATTTTTTCCAAAAAATGCTCCATGAATGACAACATCTTTGGGCTCATACACTTCTCTCACCATCCTTTGATGCACACAGCAAAGCCCAGAAACATTTTCACAGCTAAGCAAAAGAGATTCCGATTCAGTTTGCTTTACAATTCTTAACATGTCCACAAGAGAGGTGCTACAATGCTTCAGGACTCAGTGAAACACTGATACCAAACCAGCCAAGAAGCTGAACAGAGAACAACTGGAAAAGGAAGACAGATTTAGGGAGACCACTGAATACTACTATTAGAATGACTTTTGTTAACCCTCTGCCCTTAATGATGAAAAAAAATAGTCTAAAACCACCTGTTCCACCCAACCATTTCAGTCTCACCAAATGTATTTTCCCTGAAATGCTTTAAATAAGACTTAAACTTGCTAAAACACCTCTGTGCATCTCTATCTAAAGATAAAACATTGCTCCCCTTTTCTTTCCCAAGATAAAGTGATCAAACCCTTCAAGCCTTGCCCATGAGCTATCAACAACCACAATTTAAACCAGTAACTCACAGAATCACACAGAATCATTTGGCTGGAAGAGACCTTTAAGATCATCAAGTCCAACCATTAACCCTACACTGCCAAGGTCCTTAAACCATGTCCCCCAGCACCACATCTACAACTCCTTCTCAACCTCCTGCTTGCACCAGTGCCATGAGCTCTCCAGCCATGAATCAACTCCCACTCTAGACAGACTCACTCCATCTGAGTACCTTTGCTAGGGACCTGCATCGTGCATCATTTTATCTCATTTTGTTTTGCCTAATTCTGCTCCAGAATTGCAAAATGGACTGGTCACTTTGAGTAATCAAGTCCAGACTACTTCAGCCTGCCCAAGAGTCAGAAATAGCTGGCCCTCAGAAAAAAAATCATGACTTTTGAGAGTGTTTCAAGTCGGATAACCCAAATCACTAGTCAGTGATGAAAACCTTGGCCTTCATCACCTTTCCTCTGAATATGACACTATTAAACACTGGGCCACCGGGTTAGCTCAAAGAGTGACAGGGGTGGCCAGGATTCAAAGCATCACTCTCATGTGGTAGACCACAGCATTAGCTACAGGACAAGCAGGCATGCTCAGAAAAGCAGAGATCAATTAGGGGTCTCTTGCAGCATTATGCAGGACACTAATGGTTTCATCCTGATGGTTTTATTTAGATGAAGGCAGCTGCCAGGTTGGGCCATGTTTACTGTCCCGAACCCTGAAACTCTAAAGAAAGCAAACTCTGTCCAGCTTGACAGAAACAGAAGCACTTCATCTCCCTTGCTTCTCCCTCCATCCCTTCTGAAGGTGAAGGACACATCCATCACTTGATTCCCAAACAAACTGGGATGAAAGCCAGCTTGGGGAAACCCAGCTCTGAACAACGTAAAACAAGGAAAATGCCTCCACATGGAACCACCTCCCAACTCCACTGCTGGGCTCCTGATGGGAGCAGAAGGAGGCACTACACCTTTGGAGATGACCAGGGAGCTCCTCTGCTTGCCTGGGCTCCATCTGTGAGCAACCGCAGCCAGAAGGAAAATGGCTGTGGGCTGGAGCTGGGCAAGGGGAGATTTCCTGAAGTCTACTGCAGAGTAAATAGAGCAACCAGGGATAAGAGAACAAGGGACCCTCCAGTCCCGAGGGCTGTGTAGCCAGAGTTAAAAATAAACCTTCGAGCATGGAGGACTGGCTTGCTTGGGAGCTCGAAAGAGCCAGCATCCGCCGGAGAGAGGGAGCAAGCAGCAAACCACCAGCCCCAGGCAGCCAGGAAACGCTGCAGCAGGAGCCAGACCCACAGCTAAGCCACAAGAGAACAGGTCAGCTTAGGATGGATGAAGCTGGCTGGGGAGTTAAATTTAGACAGGTAAACATACTGAGGGGAAGAGATGGGGTTCACAGAGTCCTCATGATCTGCTGCTGCCAGGCCCTGTGGAGGACCATCAAAAGAAATGCTGAGGGGCTGTACCTAGGCTGGGGTACCCCTAATAGGGCTTTGGAGCAGATGGGGGAGTGCCTGGCTTCATGGACATTTTTTCCCCCCTTCATTTGCTCCAGGTGCCTCCCTGTCAGGCAGCAGGAAGTGGAAAAGCTGTTGAGAGCAGAGTGCAGGACACTGCAGCCTGTGGAAAGCAGCAGAAACAGCATTGCCGTAGCCACTTGGGTACCAGAACCTGTCTGAGCTCCCTTTCCAAGAGAGAAAAGGGTCAAAAGAAGAGGTTTGGCAAAAATTCTTGGGACGCATAATGCAAGAACAAGGAACGAACTAGCTAGTGAACTAACTAGGAGTTAACTCAGTGAACTAAGCCAAACTCTAGCTTGAGCAGCCCAGACCCGTGAGGCCTGGAGGGCACCCAAAGCCTTCCTTTCCCCATGCTGCCTGCAGCTGCATTGCAAGCCAGTAAACCTCCCAAGGACAAGCAAAGGATCCCCACAGACCTGCCATCCCCACTGGCATCCCTCCCCTTTGTGGAGAGAGCTGTGCTGAAAAACAACCACCTGTCTTCTGTGACCCCGCACACAGAGCAGAGGGAAGCTTGCATAGGCCTGACCAAGGCCTAAGCCAAAGCTTGGAAGGGGGCAGTGGATCACAGGGTCTGGTCTTGACTGTAATTCTGTCCATACATCCTCAGTTATCTCTGCAGTGAGCCCAAGAACTTGTGCTGCAGTAAATCACCTTTTCTAAAAAGACATGTGGTCTTTATTTGAAGATTTTTAAGAGCTGGAGAAGCCAAGGTTGCCTTTGGTCGTTTGTGATGGTTAAACACCCCGCTGTTAAAAACACTGTCTGTTTTTAATGTGAATGCACAGAGCTTAAACACCCAGACATGCACTTTAAGTTCTCCTCTTGAATTAGAAAGCCTTCCAAGTACCAGCTGCTCTCAGTGCAGCTCAAAGTACTCAGGTATCACACAACGCTACCTCTTATTTTTCTTTTTGAAACACTACCTATGTCCACATTCCTTAAATATCCCATTTGAAAAGGATTTTTTCCAGTCCAGAAAAAATTCCCATGACTCTTCTCTGCACGGTCTTCAGTTTTAATGAAGTCTGTGTGCCTTTTTTCCAGCAAGTAAAGGTGCCTTCACTTGAAGCACATCACGAACTGCCCTGTCTTACATGACAACATGCCTAGGCTACCCACATTCTGATTTTAAGAGTACTGTGTTTAAAAGTCTCTCTGAAATGCTTATTGTGCGTGTCAAATTAATTTGGAAATGATGAAATGGTTTTCACTCAAACTTTAATCAGCCATTAGAAAAAAAAAATCTTATGAATAGAAACAATTTATGTTCATTTAAAGGAGCAATCATGAAATTTTCAGAAAAGAACTGGTTTCCTAACTGTGTGCCTTGAAACCCAAACCCAACAACTTTAGGACAAAAAGACTAAAGGTCTGAGGCAGTCCAGAAACAAGAGAGACCTACTGGACTACAGGGAGAAAAAAAATGAACCCAAACACATATAGTATTGAAGGTGACTGCACTAATGTATGCTTTTTTGATTGAACTTTCACAATATTTTATGTCTTCCTCAAAGTCCAAGATCCTGGAAACCTCACTATAGAAGAATGTGATTTTTCCTTTAAAAAGGTGTGTGTCTGGTCTTTGCAGATTAAATAAAAATACAATTGGGACACACTACCTGAAAAAAAAAAAAAAAAAAAAAAAAAAGAAGGAACCTCCAATTTTTTAGATCCAGCTCTTTAAAAACTTCAAGTTTTTTTTCAATCTATGTTATGAATTCTGGCAGACTGCGAGGGAAGGGGCTGAGAGAGAAGACTTCTCATGACTGGGAGCCCACAGCCTTGATTTCAGATTCATCTTTCCCTAAACAGAGGTTAGACACACATGGAAGACCATTTTTGTTGTATATGCACTAGAGACAAGAGAAAGGCCACTGAGGCTGTTTGCAGCTACCAAGAGGAGAAGTGTGCTAATACTGAAGGCACAGAAGGAGCTAGAAGGGGACTCCTTTCCAGAAGGGAGGAATCTCTCCTGGACACAGAAACACAAGTGAGCAAAACAGAACAGAAGAAACCCACATCTGGATGGGGGCCAGCTTGCCTCCCCAGCTCTGCCTCCTATCCCACACTGGCAGTTCCACTTGATGCTTTTTTGTTCATATACTTGGCTAATTTCTTAAAAGGAGGAATAAAACCCCACTATAGTACTTTGGCTAGCTTCACTGTCACATGCTACTGTTTATCCCATATGTTGTACACTTGGGGTAAAAGAATTCCACTTGAATTCCTTCAGTGCCCAGCCTTCACCTTGGATAAACCCAGGTGTCCATGTATAGGATATCGGTTTAAGAGGAGTCTGTCTCTTCTGCCAAATCTGAGAAAGCCCATTGCTTTCTATTTTGGGAAAAAGAGCATGTACCCAACTTGTTTCTGCATTTACAACAGCATCCATGCATGTGACAGAAGACAAGGACCTGCAGGTAAATGTTCCACCACCAGAAAAAGCAGTTGCCTCAGCTCCAGTGTTAATGCCCAATAGTGAATGGGGGAAGGAAGGACAAGGACAGGCTTATGTCTGTGTTGGTGCCCTCCTGCAGACCTCCCACCTGGGAGTCTTTAACATGGAGTTAAAGATGTGCAGGTACCTGACAGGCTCCGAAGGGACAGATGGATGAAGATGAGTGTGAAGGAAGGAGATACCTAAACTGCCAATCATACGAGTGTGACTGAAACAAAAACCAAACAAAGGACAACAGGTAAGAGCCCTCAACCTATAGGCAGATGAGGAGGCATTAGTACAAAAGATAGTCTGCCTGTGTGGGTGAAGTGTGGCAGAGCAGATGACATCAAAAACGTGCAGGTGCATACAAGGAACGTGACGCGCACACACCAAAATGAAGCCAGAACATCAATGTTGGTACATGTGTGAGAAACAGCTTCATCAGAAAAAAAAAAAAAAAAAAGAAATCTAAAAATGATCACATGCTGGAGTGCAGGCAGGAAGAGCTGGACATAGGCAAGTAAGAGTTGGACAGAGAGACAGAGACCGACAGGAACCCTCATCTGGTGGCAGAAGAAAAGCACAAAAATCACACGGTAACAGAGTGTCACAGCACAGAAAAAAATGTTTGGGGAAGTTATTTTACCCATACTGCTAAGGGAAGTATTGCACCATAATTCCTAGAAAAAGTTTCATAAAACAATGTGTTTGTGACAAACAAAACTGGGATGCTTGTTCCCTGGTACTGTGAGACCAGGTACACTGTTGCCACGCATCTGCCTTTGCAGAAGCACAAGCACCTTCTCCCATGCCACATGCCACAGCCCGTAAGGGCACACGGGTGAGAAGGCATCGTGAGCTGGGAGCTTGGCTGCTCTCAGGAAAGCCACTGGCTTATGTTCAGGGAACAGTCCCTCATCTGAGACTAACAACCCTCTGCTCACAGTACCGTCCATCTTACCAGAGTAACATCTGTTTCGTCAAACTCATGTCTGTCACGCCCGAGGAACATGTTTTACCAGCACAACGTCTGCCACCCCAGAGGTGCACCCCCCTGCACCCCAGCAACACCTCTCAGTACAGTACAGTACAGTACAGCCCCTCACACCCCAGCAGCATCTCTCCTGCCAGAGCAGGATCTCTCCCACCGTGTAACACCACCAAGGCCACCCCGGGGCACCCCGCAACCGGCCTTAGCCTCTTATTCTGGTCACCCCTCTGCTGCTCCGTTCTTGGGGGTGGTCCACCAAGGGGCTGCTGCCGGCGGCGACCACGGTTCAGCTCCTCGACGGCCGCAGCCCCCGACGACCCTTTTCCCAGGCCAGGGCCGCCGGCCGCGGGGGCTCCACGAAGCCCGAACAGCCCTATCTCCGTAGCCCCCCTCA
>JANHGL010020498.1:0-11774 GCA_024611195.1 Ceyx melanurus | reverse complement strand
GAAATTGATTTTAATCAACTTTTTTCTTTCAACTCATTCCGCATTCACTCACTCCCTATTTTTATTTATTTATATTGGGGTGCAGGGGCAGCGGCGGTTCCCGCTGTGCCGGAGGAGAAGCGGCCGCGGGGACAAGTGCTGGACCGGGAGAGCTCGGAGTGCCGCGGGCAGAGAACAGCCCAGGGCTGGCCCGGTGCACGGTCTGAGAGCTGATGAACGGCGGGAAAGGATGTAGAGAGAAGCATCACCCCTCCAGCCCTCCGAGTCATAGGATCGTTAAGGTTGGAAACGACCGTCAAGATCGTCAAGCCCACTAAACATTATCATTTTCGCTAAGCCATGTCCTCAAGTGCCACAACTACACGGTTTTTTTAATGCCTCCAGGGATGGTGACTCCACCACATACATCCCTGGGCAGCCTGTTTCAAGGCCTCACCAGTCTCTCGGTAAATTTTCCTAATATCCAACCAAAACCTCCCCTGGCACAACTTAAGCCCATTTCCTCTCATCACTAGTTACCCAGGAGAAGAGCCCAACCCCCACTTTATGGCTCAAGAGCCATTGGTTAGACCCCTTCTGTCCACCTTCCAACCCACAGACATGGGGTACAATTTTACACTCAATGCAGGACCCCTCCATCCCATGCCACAGCATTCCTTGTCATCCTCTGGTACAACAGTCCAGTCACTGCCCTGATGCTAAAGCAAATATCATAAACACACCTTGGAGCACTTTCACCAAATCATAACTGACCACAGAAGGTGGTGAAAGTCCCTTGGGTCTTTTTCCCCACTGCAAACCCTCCCCAGGAGGGCCCCTCTCAGGCAGCGACTTAGCTGTCTGCTGGTTAATTCTGACAGTCAGTAAACCCAGCCCAACCCCTGGGGCATTTTGGCAGCCCCTGAGCCCAGATCTGCTCCACCTTCCCTGGCATCTCCAGCCTTTCAGCAGCACACAGGCCAGTGTCCTCTTCCCTCTGGGCTGGGATAACACCAGTGGAAACAACACTCCTCTGAAGTTGCTTCCTCCAAGAAACATCTATTTCCCCAGTCCAGAGGACACAGGGCATGGGAATAATTGTTTCCACATAAACCACCAAAATTGAGAAAGATGAGTTGTAATCCAACAAAATCTACATATTTCTACTACTTTTTTTTGGACAGTGTTATTGCTGGAAATAAAACAGCCTTTTCTGGAGCAAAATGCTCTGCAAAGCACAGGGCAGGGAGTTTTCACATTGCTATCTCTTGCCTGCAGCTCTGAGGACCTCCAGGAAAGACCATGATACCCCAAACCCCTCTCATTTCATCAGCCTGTATTTTATAGCAGGTTTGTCCCTGGAAACTGATAAAACCTCACCTTGTTGCACCACAGCTGGGCCCAGAGAATAGGTTTGGGTTTCCAGAGACCTAGAAAACACACAGAGATATTTCACTTGGCATTTTGAAAGCAAGAATAGTATCATATTGATTTTGCTAAGGCTAAAATGAGTCACATTTGCTCTACTTAAGCACCAACTGTTTGGCAGTTTTACACAGTATGATATATCTAAGCTCGCACAGAAATCCTGCCCTGGGCAGCACCAAAATAGCAGTCAGGTGTTGGACAAGCAGGAGACTACTGGTTTGGGGTTTTTTTTAACCCCAGTTATCCCAGGGCAACAGAGAGAACCCACATCCCCTCTGAGCAAGGCAGGGTTCCCAAAGGGACAACCTGCACTCATCTGAATGCTGAGTGCAACCTTTCCACTATTCTCTGTGCAGCTGTGCTGTTACTCACCTTTCCACACAAAAGCCTAACCACAACAGAGGAAAGCAGAAAACAATGCCAGGCATTTTTAAATACACTTGAAAATAATGAATGGAAATTGGTAAACATCACACTATAATGCCTAACCAGTTTAGCTCTAGACTTCCCTCCCCCGCAACACAACAACAAAGAACTAATCTTAGAGCAACGCTGCACTGCAGCTCTTGCACTGCCTTTTTTTTATATATATACCTTTCTGACATGTTTTCTGGCCTGTTTGTCTTGGCTAGAAGAAGGAGTTGATGTTCTCAGATATTTTTCCTGCTGCAGTGCCCTGTGCTGGGTGTTGAACAGCTTGGTGACACCTAATAAACCAACAACCTTTAGGGCCAAGCACCTGCATGTTTCCAAAGGCCTGGCTGACCTGGCCCAGTAGAATAAACTACTATATTCTTTTCTTATACAATATATTCCTTCCTCCTCTTATATAATATATTCCTATCAATACAGTTACTCCATTATTGGTAAGAAGGGAGTTTGGTCTCACCACCAGAAGAGAGGATCCACATATCTACACTTACCTTTATAATTCCTGTACTATACAAATTGCAGCCCTTATCCAGTTTAGTTTGAAATGCTGATGTCTACTTTTTATAAAGTTTGCTGGAGTTGGAACTAAAAGGAGAGACTGAGACTGGTATGGAATTCAGCATTACCTAGGTAAGTGACATAACTAACATATTGCAAACAGTGGCTGTAGCTGAGGTGTCAAAGACCCTCTTCCAGATGAAAGAAGTCACCAGAGCTGGGAAGCACGTACAGACAAGCATTTGGTCTCCTCTACTTAGCCAGAGCAGAACTTAGTCTCCTGTTGTGAACCAGACTGCTTAAATCCATGTCTCCCTGCTGACCCTGCAAAGGCAAAGGCATGATTTCACCAGAGAAATCAAGGGAAATATCACCCCCGCTTTTGCTGCTGACACAATGGCCTCAGGGCAGCAAAACCCCTATCTCAGCAGAACCCGTCCCACAGAGAGGAAACAAAACAACCCTGACTGGGCTTTTTCACACCCCGAAAACAACCTGCATGATTCAGTTGCTGATCTGGTAGGAACTCACAGATCACCTCACAGGTCTTTTACAAGCGAATCTGGTTTTTAAAGCACCTTTTGCTGCCTCAGTCAGTCCCCATGCAGGTAACACACACAGCTCAGGATACCAAAGAGGGCCCCTGCACAGAGCTGGCAATACTCCATCCTTTGTCCAGGCATGCCCTGCCCACGGCAAGGGGACCTTCCTCCCATGAATTTCACACAGTACAGCTCAGCTGGGACCCAGCACCACTTCAGCTACCGTCAAAAACTAGTTATCCAGTACATCAGCCAAGCTCTCAGCAGTCTGCCAACTAGGGCGTGAACAGAGCGACCCAAGGGATTGCTATGGACAACTCACAACTTGGAAGAAACCATCAAATTCTTTCATAAAACCATTCTCCTATCCTATAACCCCTGTTTTTAATATTCAGAGCGTCAGGGGCTTCTGAACCCTAGTTCATAGCAGACAGTTTAGGAGGTGAGGCTGGGTCTTGCTAACCTGGGGTCACACTCTAAGCCTCGCTGGTTTTGGTTGGGTTGGGTTTTTTGAAACACTTATTTTTTCAGTGTTCTTTGCTTCTTCTGCCACCCTGTGGCCATTTAGGGGATGAGCGTTGCCTTGGAAAGAACCTGCAGTCGGTTTAATACCTTAAGCCTTTTCTAAAACGGCTTTTTATACTATTTGGAATACTATGAAGTCAATGGAGATGTATTGCTTCTCCTCAAGGTCCATCTCACCTCCTGACGTGTACTACAGATTTATCTTTAATGATGTGATGGCTTGAAGTAGATCTTGTTAATCCAACTATTTAAATTGACTGCTAATTTATTGTAATGACATGGCCTGCCTGTTGACTTGTTGCATGTGGAGCTCCTACTCATGTTGGGCAAGAGGATCAGGGAAAGGACACTCGCTGCTAGCTGCCACATTCAAAGCTATTTTCCCCTACCCCACTGAGAACCATCCCAGTGCCATCTTCATCCAGGAATGTCCGAGTCCATGCTCAGTGCTGCTTCAGTCACAGCAGTCTGGAGAGACTGGTAGAGCTCTGTGTGCCTTTCTCGGGGGGGTACTAAGTAGGAATTGACTCCTCCAGGGTTTTTCTTTCCTCCTCTTCACCTGAATAAGATCCTTCACCAATTTAATGACAGAAGTTATTTCATTATGAGAACATTTTTTCCAGCAGATCCCAAGGCAGAATCCCAATCCTTATCCGAGGCTTTCAAACCCACCCTGCAGTGGTCTCTGCTTACCCTGCCTGCAAGGGCTGACCACCAGGCACGGAGCCAGGTCTGCTTCCTGAAGGCAGCCAAAACCACACAAAACGCTGCATCTGGGAGTCCTACACATGACCTTTAGCTGCTGCCATCTCTGGTATTTCTCATGACCCCTCACCAGAGCAGGGTGTAGCCTTCTTCCTTCTCCAGCATCCATCTGCCTAGAAATAGCAGGTCTCGGCTGGGATGGGCCAGCGAGCACTGAGCATGACATCAAGGGTGTTATGAGGAGCAATTGCATCACACTTGCAAAACAGCCACGAGAGAAGGAAGCCAGTAACTCTGTGTGCAGAGGGGCTTGCACGGCAGCATGCCTGAGAATTTCCCTCAGAGCACACACACCCCATCCTCCCCCCACCTCAAGCACTGCTGGAGAGCATCACACATTGCCAGCTACCAAAGCCCTGCCTCTCAGCCTGTGCCAAAACCACCTGCTTCAGGCTTCCTCTGGGAAATCACAACCTGCAGCAGGGACCTCTCCACAGTGCTCCAGGCTTCCCCAGCCTTCCTGGAAAAAGAAGAAAGGGGCAAGTTCAGAGCCTGCAGTGAGCACTACGGAGTTGACTTGGCAGCAGCAGTAGCTACACTGCACTGTCCATCAAGCAAGGGGATCTGAATACGCTTTTCTCCAGCCCAAGTCCAGTTAAAAATCTATTTATCATTCCCTCAGCAGCTTTCTTTGCTGGAGTAGGGAACAGGGTTCAGATGCTGGTGCAAGACTGTGCAGCAGCTGTATTTTGCTATCTATGAACACAAGCCCAGCAAAAAAAAAAACCCAAACCAACCTAACAGAAGACATACAAAATCATCCCCAAACCTCTTCCTACATCTGCTCTACATATGAGAGGGAGGTTGTAAAATCGAATGCAAAGCACAACATGGGTAGCAAGAAAGAGATTTATATCACAAGTCAGGGATTTGTGATAGAGCCTTGCTAAACCCAGCTGCACTGAAACATAAATGCAGCTTAATAAGGTGAAAGTTCTCTCACAGACAAGGCCTGAGCTCTGATTGCTGAAGATGACTATAAAATGAAAACTTCTGGTTAATAAATTGGCTCTTGATCCCACAGTCAGTGACATTCTGTAGCAAAAGCCCTTCTAATTAATACACAGATAGTCTTTTTCAAGAGGTACTTTCCCCTTATAGTCTGAAATAACCTATTCATATATACAGCAACTTACAGAGTGATAATTTATGAAAGACTACCAATTCTAGTTAACAGAATTTCCCTTTTAAAAAACAAGCTTTTTATAAGAGGTTTTAAAAAAAAAGTATATTTAGCACATGTGACAAATCTGTATGCTTTAGACTCCACCATGTTCCCTTGTGCCCCAAGACAAATACATCTATTAAATAAATTTGATTATATCCTTCCTCCTCCTGCCAGCAATAATGTCTCCAACAAGGCTCATTTAACCTAGAAATGGAAAGTTTTCATATTTTCTTAATTTTCAGTCCTCATTATCTTCTTTTTCCCTGCAAAGTCTTAATAGCCTCTTTCATAACAATCAAGAAAAGCTTGGGGAGTTACTCTCACCTAATTAAGCGGGGTTTTTTTTTCCTAACAGTTCCACAGAGTACATGACAGCAAACACTCCAGCTCTCATTTTTAATGTAGTAAAACAGGGAATCTACAACTGATACCAAAAGACCAAAAGAAACCCTGTGTGTAGTTATTCATTATTCAATACATGCAGCTTCTGAGAGCTGGAAGGGGGTGAAAGCTGCCTGAAATCACAGGCTGGCATTTTTCAGCTCACTAATTTTGAATGATCTCAAAGAAATTGGCTGTGCCTTAGTGTGCTTACAAAGGAAAAAAAATAAAATAAAATAAAAATTTCTCAACACTTCCTTTTTGGCTAGGAAAGTGCCACAAGAGCACGTTGGCACCTAGCCTACCCGAGTCAGAGGGTAGGAGCTGCAAAGATGGGAAAGGGTACATAAAAACCAGCTTCTCAAGCTCATAAAAAAAACCAAAAGCAACACTCCAGTCCTTTATCAACATAAACACTCATAACAAGGTTTAAAGTCCACTAACCTTGCTCACATATATTTATTTAAGTATATACCTGCTGTAACCAGGTTTCAGCAGCAGTGTAACCTGAGAGAGGGCCCCACACCTTAGCTCTGCTTGAGGAGCACAACCTCCAACCCTTTCCCCATGGATGGCAAATCCAGGGAGCAGCAGCTGCTCACTACCCCACCAGCCACTGATTCTGTGGGAAAAAAAATTTTCATTATTTTTTACCTTTACTCCAGAACAGAGAGTGAAGAGTTGCATGTGAAAGGCTTTTGCCACCCCAAGTCCCAGGCTCTGTCCCCAGGAAAGTCCTTGCCTTGCCCTAGCTGCTTATATATCTTAGAAAACATGATGAGATTTACAGAGTGGCTGGTGGGGAATGATAAGCTCCCTCAGCACCTGTTGAGGTGTGACCTGTTTCATTTACCCTGCAAAACACCCGTTACTGAGGATAGCTCACACTTGCACTTAATTGCTTTTACAGCCCTAAATCAATGTTGAAATTCCAGTGTCTGGGAAGCATCTTTTTGGCTCCCCCTCCTGTAATTTTGGGTTATTGAAGGAACAGACAAAAAACTGTCATGTTTTTCACATAATCACAAATCTTTTCTTCTTTGTTGTTTCCCTTCATCAGGCCTGGCTGCTGCTGGGTCATACTACTCCATGGCTCCCCAATATGTGGAGCACCCCAAGAACAGGCTCACCTTGCCTGTCCTGCCCCTTGGAGCATGAGGTATCCTCACTGTGGGCAGGAGGAAGGCTGACTCCCAAAGAATCTCTGCATCTGAAAGCTGGAAATGATGGTGAGACCCAGAATGGTTCACACTCCTCCAGAAAAGCTCATAGGGGGAAAAAAAATACACAGTTGAGTTTTTAATTAATAAAATCCATCAGTGGATGTACAGCAGGAGAGATAGAGTGTATCAACACCAACTTGCTGCAGTGCTACCTCCTGCCCTGTCCACACTTGTGGGACAAGTCAAGGGCTTTCAGAGGTGCACTCAGAATCAATGTTCCTTTCCCCATCACCTCCTGGGGGTAGAGAGGAGCAAGGAGGCATTAAAAATGAAGTGTAATTGCTGGCTAAGCCCAGCCAGTGGGCAGAAAATAAAGCATAAAGAAGTGAGAAAAGGCACAGCAGGGCTGTGGGTGCAGCCAGAGGTGCTGGCAGCCTGGCCACAAAGTCCCATCTTTCAGGTCTCCCAGTGCCCAGAAAGCTTGGTCGTGTGCTGTATACAGGAGGGCTCAGAAGTGTTTCTACCACTGTCCAAGAAATGCTCTTCCCAGCCCTTTTCTCAAAGGAGCAGTAGTCTCTTTCCTACCAATTTCTCCTCCAAATTTCAGCCCACGCATATAAATATTGATAGTGATTACAGGAACCAGGAAAAAAAACCCAATTGTGCAAAGCAATGTTGGTATGAGGAGGTGGGGCCAGCCGTGCCCCAGTGTAGGTGTGTGCCCACAGGCACTTGCTGAAACATCTCTTCATCTCCTTCTGGCACCACACAAACCAGCACCAACTTTTGCAAAACTCAGACAAGCGCAGCCTCCATCCATCCATCAGGACACTTGCCACGGAGAGAGCTGCTGGTAGCCATGCCAACAGCCGTGGGTTCCCTGAAGTTTGAGGGGAACTGGGAAGCAGACACGCAAAATTCACACCATTCTGCATCACCAGTTTGGAAAAAATGCAGCTGAGGCACCATGAAAGCTCTCATGAAAGCAGAAGCCAGGTTTTGCCTACCCAGCCCTCCTGAGACAGCCCTTCTGCAAACCTGAAAAGAAGGATGTGCTAGGTAATACAAAAATGCTGAAATGCAAGCCTTGGTTGTTTCATCCAGCCAACTCCAGTCCTCCCTGCAGAAAATGCTGTTGATCTAATTTACTTTCTGCATCAGCAGACAGAAGGTGGGTCTCCCTGAGGCAGTTGCTGTTGCATCACTTCCTTCTTCTCAGCACTTTCTAACAAACCCAAGATTTGTGGGAGGGTGCCACTCACCACCACCTCATTTTTGGGGACATCTCCCCAAGGCAAGCACTGCTGCTGGGCACCATGCCTGGCTCTGGTGCACCTGCAGATTGGACATTCTGGGACTGGGCTGGGCAGGGCTGCACCTTGCAAGCAGTGCCACTGAGGATCGGACCTTCCAGAGACCTCTTTCCCTTGCTGCTTAATCAGCTATCAGGCTGTAAGATGAATGGCAGGAGGAGAAGGATGGAAAAGTGCCCACTCTGCCTGCACCAGGTGTGCACCCTCCTGTTAAAGCCACTGTTTTTCATGCATGGCAGGAGCAACCCAGCCCATTACCCCATGGCATGGAGTGGCCATTAATTAATACCTTTCAGTTTATCTTTGAACTCATAAATCTCAAGCTTTCATTTCTGAGATGTTTCTGGTTTTGAGATAGACCATTTTTAACACGGAGGTGTTGCTGCTCACCTTCTGAAGAAGATAAAAGTTGTATTCCTGGTTGGTGCAGACCAGGATTGTCTCCTGGCTATAGTAGTGATTAGCTGCTCTACAGCCATGGAAACATCAGGATGGGGGTTTAGTTTTGAAATGTATTTGAGCTGCCTGTCTGTACCACTCACTGGGGATCATTAAGCCTGGGGAAAATACGTTAGATCAACCTAACTGAATTCTTGCATCTGGCTCTGGGGAAAGTTGCATTTAGCAGCCCAGCAGCACTAGCTGGGACAATTCTGCCTTTGAATTTATCTCACTGGCCATCTTTTCTGCTTTCAGTTTCACTTGGAACACGCTGTGTCCCTGTGTGGCTACTGGTGCCTGCACTGTGGACCTGCATCACTGGGAACTAGGGCAAGCACTGGAGTGAACCTTAGCCCCACTATGGCCTGGTTTGGGGTGCTGGCTTTATAGAAGGACTTAGTACCCTCCCAGACCCAGTGGGTATGCGTGGAGTGGCTTTTAGAGGGGATAAACTTTTAAACCTTCTCTCCTTGTGGACCCATGGATGTTTGTGATCACAACAGAAGGAGCTTGGCTGGCAGCCCAGAGCAGCCCCTGCAGGGGCACACATGGCCTGACCCATCCCAGGAGAAGGGGCTCTGCCACAAGCACAGGTCCCCACATTGCCCACAGCACCAGCATTGCTGGGATATCCACCAGACAGAGACAAGGGTTTACTAAAAGTGCTGTATTTACAAGCCAGTATTAATTTATGCTCATTAATTACAATTTATTTACAATTAATCCCTGTAGTCACTGACAGTTGAATCTGGCAGAATTAGAACTTTACAGCAGACTGGTGACACAGTAGCTGAAGTTTCTCTTCCCTTTTCAGCCCCACTGAGGGAAGGGTTTTACTGGTTTTAATTCCCCTGGACTGAGAAGACATTGCCTGTTAATAAGTAATCATGAAAACAGAGCTGACTCACACCCTGAGGGAACCTGGGGAAGAAGCCTCCAGCACTCTCCACCACCACCTGCCATCGAACTAAGCCTTCACCGATGGGTTGCAAGAATGCACAGAAAACATGGCATTGCCCTCCTCCACCCTGACAGTGGAGTCCTGACAGCCCTACCAGATGTGGCTGGGGGTTGGGTGAGGCTCTTGTGCAGACCATTTGTGACTGCCCTCCCACCTTCAGGAAATTAGACTTGTCCAGGCAGCAGCTAGGGACTGAATGAGGGGCCGAGTTAGTCCCTGACCTGTGAAGACAGCTTTGCCTGGGCATAGGAAAAAGCAAGATATGGGGTTGTCTCCCGGGATATTTGCTCTGATCTTCCTCTCTTCCACAGAGTCAGTTGGGTTCAGACTGAGTCATCCACAGAATACTAACACGGGGTCAGCAAGTGGCTGGCTGTTCCCTTTTCAGATGGGTTTGCAGCACGGCTGCCAGAGAGGCTTTTTGCAAAGGGACTTTTGGCTCACTCCTGCAGATCCCTGGTTTTCGAGCCATGCAGAGGACAACGATGCTGTTCACGCTGCAGGACCCATTGCCCAGAACTGCCAGCCCTGGCCAATCACTGCAGAATCCCTTCATGAGCATGGGTCCCATGGCTATTGCAGTCTGGATTCTCCTGGAACCACACATCCCCTGTGACATGCTTTCCTGTTCAGGGGACAATGGCAGACTGCTGCTTTCTCTGTGCCTGCCTCATCTTCAGAGCCAGCATCGCCCGTCGGTACAAGTCTGGGAGAAAGGGAAGAGATCAGGCACTAACACAGGCATCACCTCTGGGGCCCAGCCTGGCAGTCTGCACTGATCAAGGGCTGCAAGGACACACCAGGCTTCAGCACAGTGCACTCATGTAGCCTCCCTGCATCCCACCCAAAGGTAGAGGCAGCAGCATCTCTTTCTCTCCCCAACAGCCCCACCTTGCCCTGCAGCAGCACTTGCTTGTGCCCGTGTCCCTGCACTGAGTATCCCTCAAAGGAGCACAGCTCCTGTTCTGCTGCCAGCAGGACAGACCCCCTGGCAATTTTCAGCAAAATCTGCCCTGGGAAATACCAACCAAAGGTGCTTGAGACCTCCTCATGTGGCTGCTCCATGGCAGGTTCCTGTGACTTGATTTTATTCTTGATTTTCTTCTTCTTTTTCTTCTTCATGCCCTGTGCTGGATGGAGAAACATAAAATTTCAGGCAGCTTACCCAGGCACGGATGGAGATGTCACCTAACCAACTGAGAGGACTGCTGCTGGTGGATCTGCAGTCCCCCATCATCTACATGCATCAGCCCCAGCGTAGATGCTCAGATGTTTCTCCTGTTCCCTGGTCAGACTCCCATTAGCCAGCTCATCTCATCTGCAATCAAAGCTAGCTGAGATGGCAGGCACCAGTGATCCAGCATACTGACATGCTGCTGGGTTCCAAGACTGCCTTGTAGGGTGTCTCTGGGGGACCTGGTGCCAGTGGTGTCAGCAGACCCCCCCAGCCCTCTCTTACCTGGATGGGAGGTGGCCAGCCCAGTGGGCACAGATGACTCCTCCTGTCTGACCTTGTTGGGGGGCAGCAGCCCCCTGGCAGCTCCTGCTCGGCTGTCACCCTCTCCTCCTGGTCCCTCTGGCTCCTCGGCTGGGCTTGGTTGCCCCGCGCCCTTCTTCCTCACCTTCACCTTCCTCTTCCTCCTCCCGGGGCCCTTCATGTTCTCCTCCTGGGCAGGGCGAGGGGGATAAGGGGAGAGTATCGGAATTCCCGTGCCATCCCGAGGGGACTTACTCACCAGGGGGAGGCAGCGGCGGACCGGCCGCAGCGAACGGTGCTCCCCCGTTTTCCCCTCACTGTCTCGGGCATCCTCTCCGGGGGGCGGCGGATCCCTGGCAGGGCGAGAGCACGGCGGGTGATGGAAGCGAGCCCCGCGGGGAGGGAAAGGGAGGACGGGGACCAGCAGTGTCACCCACGGAGCCTTGCACCCACCTGCGGCTGACCGGCCGGCCGCGGGATGCTCTGAGGCCGAGGCCGGGCGGCGAAACGGCGGCGGCGGGCGGCGGTACCGGGGCGGCGAGGGATGCGCGGAGCAGCCAGCGCAGCCCCGGCAGGATGGCGCGGGTCGGTCCGGCGAGGTGGTCCCGCTTGGCGGCACAGGGCTCCTGGGGGCGGAGGAGCAGGGTCAGCCCCTGCTGGGAGAGGGGCTGGCGGGGGCAGCCCCGGCGGGGAGCGGGGCG